>VOQJ01018524.1:11894-26014 GCA_015052665.1 Apistogramma diplotaenia
GTTCTCATGACTTTACCTTTCAACTGTCCCCACCCCCACGCCCAATACTTGAGAGACTCTTTCGATCTTTGTGCAAACCGCACTGCATATTCCACACGTGTGTGTGAATGGGATGGAGACTCACAGAGAGGTGGTTCGAGCTCTTCTGCGAGAGTCTGCCTTCTGTCAGAATACGTGTGCGTGTATGTCTCTGCTGGAATCTCACAAGTCAGCGCTAACGTGCAACTTCATCTCGCCCTTCTCGCCACTGCCAATTACGCTTTACTGCGCAGAAACAGTCGATCTTTAATGGCGGTGTGAGCCACGTCTATGACTCTCCGTCAAATATAAAGATGCAGCAAGCTATTTTTTTCCCCCTGTTGTCTGACACCATTAGAAAATATTTGTATTAATTACGATGATACATACACTCATAACTCATTTGGGGCCATTCCTTTGGGAGACTGCATCTTTAGAAGCCTTATATGGAGCCAAAATTGCTCTTTTGCACTTGGAGAGTAAGCCTGGCAATCTCAACTTTTAGTATTGAATCATGGTACTGCATCAAAGTCATACAGTGTCTCTTTACAGTAAGATGAGGAATTGTAAGGACACAAGAGTAGTTAATCTACTTACCATTTGCCCTGCAAGACAGGACATGACAAGACGGCGAGGGGAGAAATTTTTGGGCAACTGCTGCTTCTCACTGTTTTCGATAAAAAATGCTGGGAATTATTTCTGTTCAGATTGCTGCTGCTAGGAGAAAACCCCTGTTGCAACAGCAGCTACAGTAGGACAATTTGATTAGGCCGGTCGGCTTGTAAAGGAGGGAGGAAGGGAATGAAATCATGGCCACACTAATACGGTTTAATTTTAAAACTCAAATCTCTCTGTATGTTTACGGCTAGTGTCCACATGACCCCTCCTTAGAGTTCTGGAAATGCTGTTGAACCCATCTTAACTTACCCTTCTGCACATGTATCAGATGTATTCCCCCTTCTGGGAACACACTTAAGTTCAGTCAAGTGTTCCCAGGACATCAACTGATCTGCTGTGAATCCTCTGGCCCTTTGCCTGTTCTATTCTCACATTCAGACATTATATACACTAGTAACATGGCAGATCACAAACATCTCTGCTACAGTAGTTTGCAGAACAGCTCAGTGTGTGACAGCTAAGGATGTCACCATGCTAGAATTTTAAACTTGATACCAGTGCCCAGGAAAATGCTAAATACTTGCTACTGGACGTTTTTTACAGAGTCTAGGGCTTTAAGAGAAACATAACACTTTTGAGACAAAATAATTGTGTTATCCTGCCAAATTAACACTTTGAATTAACACTTTAAATAAAGGCTATTGCAAATAGAGTATCTGGATTACAGATTTTTCTCTTTTTCTTAATTAAAACAACCCTACTCTGTGCACACTGCCTACAGTACTTATGATACTTTAAAAATAAAAACAAATGCCATCTAATTTCTAAATTTTGGTATCCAAAGATATGGTAAGTATCAGTTCTGGTGGCATCCCTGGTGAAGACTGCTTTCATCTGCACATGCAGACACATATTTGGAAACTGTAACACAGGCACTTGTTTGCGCCTTGACTGGGTCTCAGTCACTATTTGGCATCCTCTAATTTGTCACCCTGCTATCACCTTTTCTATTAGGAAGAAGACACCAGCCGTGCCTAACGGTAGACATTTCAACATGGATTATCAATAATTTCTCCTTCATGTTACTTGTTTCTAATGAATGGTTACACTATGTGCACTTTTAGGCATTTTAATAGAGCCAGAAATTATTGTTTAAATATAGTTTTTGTTTATTTTAAAATTAAAACGTATTAGTGTAGACATAGCTGGTAAGTAGCAACCTCTACTTTTTCCTTCAAGGGAAATAATTACACTAAAGACGCTTTGCTCACAAAGGGGCTTAAAAAAAGATGAATGTTATTAGTTACAAGCAACATGTTTAAACACCAGTGGAAGTTTGATGCATATCATAAAGTTTACTTTAGGAGGTTAAGTGGCAGTTAAGCAAAAAAAATAAAGATTTTATAAAGAGTCAGAAGTAGTTTCTTTGACGCCAAGTGCCATGATTATCGCAACGTATAAAAAGTCACCTCAGACCTCAGCCTTATATTACCATTTTTTTATGCTTTAAGGTAAATTTTTGTATCAGAGAAACTTTCTCCAAACTGTGCTGTTGAAACCTTTTTGCCTCCTTGTGAAAGAACTATTAGCAAATACTTATTAACCCACACATTTCTCCAAAACCAAAAAAAAAGGAAGAAAACGATCTGTTGTTTTTTCTCTCTTTCCAAAGCCTCAGCTGAAAGCGGCAGTGACAAGTGCCATACGGTATGCTGTTATAGGCTACATGGTTACATTTCATTTAACCGCCTTGCACAGATGCATGGCTCACTCGGGCACATATTTCTGTCCATCACTGCTACATTTCTATTGTTTTGCATTACTAGCAATGAAAGTCTCATTAGCATTAAGTCGCTTTCAGTGCTTGTTAACATCTCCTCATTATGCAAAAATATGGACAAAGTTAAAGTGAAATAGTACAAGGGCAAATCTGAATGAATGTGAGACCAATAGACCTAAAGAACATGTTATCATGTAGTTGCATAACGAGTATTAACAGGCAGCTCTCGTAAATTTCAAGTCTGACATAAGTACTGCTGCTGACGATTTGGTGGTCAAGAGGTGCACGGTGTTCAAAGCCATCACAGTGTTCTAAAATATGCTTCACACAACCTCTTCTGAACAAGGCTGTGTGAATTACAAATGCTGGGGTTGATATACACAAATGTGCTAACAATCGCTGGAATTTGCTTCTTAATTTGAACATGTAAATTAATTTGTAAGGCAAATCTGAGAGAACACAGCCAATGGAGACACTCTGTGTGGATGGTTTTTTTCTGGCTTCTTGAGTTGACTGATTTGCCAGAACCACCAAAAAAATGCTAAAAATGTGTTTGTTTAAAGAGATTAATAAATACTTGTGTCTTCCAACCTAGCTTTTCGGCGTGTGCATGTGGTACTAGCACCAAATTAATGGTATGATGCACCCAGTACTGTTGCCTGGCCAAAAGAAATCCCTGTTTGGCACTTTATGCCACAAACCCCGATGGCAAAGCAGCATCACACACTATAAAAGTTCAAATCCTCCTCTAATCCAAAGCTTACCTTATTAAGTAGCAGCAGAAGAGGAGGCTGAGGATGAAGACAAAGATGGCTGTCCCAAACACCACAATGTAGATGTTAAGGGGAAGGTTCTGGAACCCTATATTTGGCATCCTGAAACTGTAGTGTGGGAAATCGGAGCTCATGGATAGCCTGGACAGGAAGACACAAAAGACATAAGTATTTCTAAACAGTAATACACTACATAGAAAAAAAATTATTGTGCCAATAATAAAAATGCTGTAATTGACTCTAAGGTCCTCGAATGGGGCAGCTCTTTCACTCTTTCATAACTGTAGCCCGTGTGTGTGTGTGTGTGTGTGTGTGTGTGTGTGTGTGTGTATATATATATATATATATATATATATATATAAATAAATTCCCACACACCTTATCCTGTTATTCCTTCAAGATTTGCTTACTCAATGTTTACTCTGCACCCTATTCAAAAGGCTAAAGTTTTGCGGTATTTGAGGAACTCAGGGGGAGCGGCGTCCAATAACATCGCTACGATTTGTTTCAGGACAGTGAAGTAACTGATTATTATACATATCCAAAGGCACAGTTCATATACCGTCTAACATGCTTTAGCTTCCCTGGCCTTCGCCTCCATGCTCATCATATGGCACAACAAATAGCAAACACATTTTAAATGACAACAAAAGAGATACAGATTTACCCAAATACAGAAATACAATATAGACATGAACATATGATCCCCCCCAAAAGAAGAAAAAACTTAATTTATGTTGCAACCTTCTACATACATATATAATCAATGTAATATCAAAAAGGATAAGGCTAGGCATGTCTAAGCCTATCCACAGAAAATGAGGAGGTGGGGACAGGAATAACTTTTGCTCCTTTTGGATCCATGACGTGTGCTCCTCCCTCTTCCCTAAAGGCTTCATTCCTGCACACTTCCCGAGTGGAAAGTTTTGAAGGTTTTACTGAGAGCCATTAACAATCCCCGGCTCACATAACATTACATGTTTCTATTACATAACAGACAAGTATCTTCTTATGGTCAACACTTCCTTAGCTTTATTTCCAGAACCTTCTATATAACATTACTCCACCTGGTACTAGCGGTCATGACAGACGTCTCGATCCAGAGCCACAAGCCACCCCTGCATAAAAGGGGTTGGCACAGTGGCTCTTTCTAGCATTACGCAAGAGTAATGTAAGGCACCTGGTTTATGACACTGGAGAAGAGGGTGTCAAGAAGTAATGTCATGTTTTCCTACTAACAAATGTTTCAGTGCCTCAGCATGACTGTTAGCTTAGCGTTAGACTGCAAAGCTACAAGAACCAAGTTTTATTCCTTAAATACAAAAAGCTCTGACTGAATGGAGCACATATAAGGTTGTTTGTGTGTGTGTGTGTGTGTGTGTGAGGTTTTCTTTCCCCCCAAAGTCTATTTAAAATAACCTAAACTGATGCATTCTGGAGGACATTTAAATGATTCCCCATAGGGCATCCAAACTGTAAGGCTACATACACGAAACATTTTAGCCCCTGATTTTGCCAACTAAGTGAACCTGGGCGGCCTCACTTGCGTCAAACTCAAGCCCTGAGCTCTCTGTCACATTTACAAACAGTCCAGACAACCATGCGATAAACGCTGCAGGCCTTTGAAACAATCAGAAACACCCCCAGAAAAACTGGACATTTTATTCCTTGCAATAAATTTGACCTCTTTTGCGTCACGCAGAACAAAGAAACACATATACATACCCTATTGGTGGTTTCAAGCTGAAGAGCAGAAAAGTCTGTAAAGATCTGTAACACAGGCCTTTAAGAAGTGCCATCCCCTGTCCTTGAGAGCCTTTTCAGTGAGTTCCAGCTGTTGATTTGTTTGGATCATATCTATGCCCCATTCATCAAGGCTCCCTGCCAGACTCAAGCCCCACTCTGCTCACTGACACCTTCTGGTTTCTCTGTCTTAACTACAGCCGGGCCATAACCGGATTTTGGGGCTAGTCGAGACTGCAAGCTGGAGACACGACTCCACTCCGAACCAGATCTGCTCAGATGTGACACGTGCTCTGCTATTGGTGAGACTAGATAATGGAGCCAAAGTGGACAAACATGGACACAAGAAATAAGACAATTTCTTAACTACCAAAAACACTTTTATCTGCATTAAGATCTGAGAGGGAAAAAAAGGAAGTTGTTTCCACATGATGCACATCACAAAACAGAGAGCAATACTGATACATCTGTGACAGGCCAATATTGGTTAATATTGTCCAACACGGCCTCAACATCCTACCCGTGCTTATCTTACCACAGAAACGAGCTGTACAAACACCTCAGAGAAATCTTAGTCCAGCACAGACAAATCTGTTTTTCATAGATAACCAAGACAGATGTTTCCAAGCACTAAGTGAACTTGTATAATTTCCAGTATTTGTTTCTTTCTTTTTTTTAAAAAAATAAACCCTACAGTTTTGTAAATTAGCGTTCAGCTGCAACCCAATAAAATTTAAATAATCTTATATACAGAACTATTGCACATTAACACAGTGCTACTCTTTATGAATGAGGATAATTAGGCCAAAACGGTGATTCCTTTCCACGATTCCTTTGTTTGTTTTTTGCATACATACAGCACCAGTCAAAAGTTTGGACACACTCATGCCACAAACTTCTGACTGGTGCTGTATGTTATGACAATCAACAAGTGCTGAAATATAACTCTGTCTCTATGAAATCCAGCACAGATACGAATCTGCCTTTACACTTTTATGGCCTGCTATAGGCCAGACATGTAGGACAGGGATCTTATAAGCGGGATGTGCAAGTGTGCCATCGCAGTCAGTGCCGTCAATGCAATTAGACAGAAAACCTTTCGCCCTAAACCATGAGGCTCTTTCGCTCTGTGCAACACCCCTTCGGTATCAAGATTCGCTGACTGACATGATCATGGGTACATCAAGATCTTGAAATCTAACCCCTTTGCAGTCAACAACTTACATATTCACCCCCTAAAATTTTGAGATATCATGTTGTAAAACACAGGAACCAGTGTGAACTACTAAGCAGCCCCTGGAAACAGCAATTGGTCCCTGAGCAATATAAAAGCATTCTTTTTGTACTAAAAATGCATCTGCTCTCCTCATTCCTCCCTTTCGTTTACCATCTGCCTGTCTCACTCGGACATCTCACTCATGGCCTCACCCCGTTACATAACCTGCAACAGGGCTCTGTACATCAGATGCATGGGAAATGAGCATGAGCAGCCAAATCACTCTTTGCATTCATTGTGCGCGGCTCCATGAGACTATTTCCTACTACTTTCATCACGAGTAAAATAGAAACCAAGTAAGTGCAAAGAACAAATGAAGGAACCGTGGCTCATGGGTTGTTAAACTCTAAAGCCTCAGTTCATCCCACTGCAAAAACATTTTCTCCTACATTTCCTCATGTCTTACCACAAAAACTTCGCTTATGTGCTCCACTGGTGCGACAGGGCTGTCTGTGTAATGAGTTAGTGTACTTCGAGCTCCTATATGTGTGTTCGGAAAAAGCCTAGCTCTAATCCTGCTGATAATAGCAAATGACTGCACCGGGGTTCTTTCGAGACGTTGCGTGATCCTCGGGACCGACCTGCCACAATTCTTCAGCCTGACTTCACATCTTAGGAGGGAGACACACAGGAAGAGGCAAGAGGAGAACTGTAGAAGCTCATAAAATGTTCACAACTAAACACGAGCAAAGGAACGATGTTAAAGGGCACGAAAACCAATTAATTTTAATACAGCTGACACTGTCTACATCGAACTACAGCAGAACTGTGCTCATTCGTGCAGCTGTAATGAGGATGGGGTGTGTGTGTGTGTGGTGTGTGCGTGTGGTGGGGGTGGGGGTAAATGCATAACTGCAGTGTTCACCTAGAGTTTTTTTCCCTGGTGGAAACCCTGGCCGTCACAGATGGACGGGGGTGACCATCGACCAGTGACGGGTGGTGTCATAGCATTTTAGTACCTGCCATAGTACAATGGACAAAGCAACAAAGGACACATTTTGCCTGCCGTATCATGGGATCAACAAGAACAACAAAAAAAAAGCCCACACAAAATATTTGTGCATATCTGCAGAATGTGTTGGTTACACGGGGTACAGAACAATCTGACAGTCAGCAGCAGACTAAAAAAAAATACAACTATGTAAGAGATAACAAGAGGAACCATTAGAGTTACTGTCAAGGCCTTTTTACATCAGTTACCAATATGATAAAGTTTAGATTTTTTTTGTTGTTTTATTTATAACTATGAAGACATTTGGTAATACAGGCGCTAATGTTCTAAAGAGAATAATGACAAAGCCAGCCTACACAAGCAGAACATCTCCTAAACAAGAGAAAACTGAAAAAAATTAACCAATAACAATTTCCTGTATAAATCAAATGTGTGCTGCCGGCATTACAAAGAAGTTTGGAATCAATTTTCTACGAAACAAGTTATCATAAGGACGCGCTAGATAAATAGAAAAAAAGTAACTGCAGATGTTTGTGTGCACATTACAATCTACAGTCAGGCAGCTCTTAATACACACTTATGTTCCTTGCTTCCTATTTGTGGGAATTCTGTTTCTCCTGAGGATGGCATCAACTTCCTAGCTAAGAGAAGCACAGACAATGCCTCGGACTGAACCTTTTCATCTCTGCTGGCTGGCAGTTTCGACTATTAAAACAACTTCTTATTTTTTTTATTTTTAAACTGACTGCACTCCATAAAAGGCCATATTCAGAAAGCCAGTAAATGACGACAAGAAACCGAAAGCAAAACGATGACACGCAGTTGTTTAACACCGCAAAACATTCAGAAAAGAGGATTTTTAACCTCTGAGCAGAGAACTCTCCCTTTCCGCTTGCTCATCGCCACATGTCCTGAGCAACTTTGTGCAACATAATCATAATACAATGAGCCATCAGTAACCTTTAATCAAACACAGAGAACACACCCCTCCTCCACCATCCATATTCCTTCTTTGCATTACAAAGCAATGAGCTGCTGTTCTTTGAACTCAAGATCAACAGAAGATGAACCTTTTAAACAGCTACCACATGATGCCTCCATATATATATATATTTTTTTGTCACTTAAGGCAGCAAGTGAGTTATGTTGTCACTGGGTTTCAACAAGGAAAAAGTCTAAAGTTTAACCAAAACATGGTAATTAAATGTGCCCACATCAAAAATATACTTTTTAAAAATATTTTTATCATCCCATCAAATACAATACTGCTGTTGAAAACCCCCCTGATTTTGTAAAGTTTCTTGTTATCAGCCCACAACGTCATATTCACAAGATGCTGTATAAAGAGAAGTGGAAATTTCCACTAGCAGCCGTGGCTGGCCATGAGATTTGCACATCTGAAACTTAATATGCCAAAGGGCAGCAACAAACACCGGGGCCTCAGAGGCAGAGTGAGGGGCTCTTTAAAATGTGCTGGCAGTGAAAAGTGAAATGTCTGCACTTACACGACACTTTACCTGCATATCAAATTTTCAGATATTTGAATCTAAACATGACTGATCCACTCTCAGTGAGAAAGAAAGCTTTAAAAAAATGTAAGTCAACACTAAGATGGATTATGTTCTTTTATGCAGGGGAATAAAGACATGGTGATCGCTGTGCATCCCACTGCTGACTTTTGGCCAACAGTACCCAGAAATACACATTACAGAAGCTTGTTTTTTTTCTTTCCAGAGTTGGGCCAAGTCTACAATAAGTAGGTCACTGTAGCTATAAATCTAGTTATGGACATGTGGGAGATCTAGGATTGTCAGCAGGGTCGAGCTCACATCAGCTGATGACAGAATTTCCACCTAACACAACATTTGGACTTGTGAAAATGATGTTTCTCTGATTTTACTATTCATAGGTATGTGTTTGAGTAACATTATCATTTTTGTTTTATTCTATAAACTACTGACAGCATGTCTACCAAATTCTATCATTAAAGGCATTCATTTACAGAAAATAAATGGTCATTTAAAAAAAAACAATGTTTCAACTTAAGAAGAATTCAGAAATTTGGTATATTTGGTGGAATCCCTGACTTTCAGTTAGTGTTCATGTGTCTTTGCATGCTCTCCATCAGCCATTGTTGTTGAATCATTTTATGCCACACGTGGTGCAAAAATTCAAGCGCCCTTTTGCAAAGATGAATCTTCCCAATTCCAGCCCCGCTGAACCGTCCCAGATCACTGGCAATCGTCCACCAAATTTCACACTGAGTGCAAGACCCTGCAGCTTGTTGACCGTTACACAACCAGGTATTGGGCAAAGCTGAAAATTGGACTCGTCAGAGAAGATGACCTTATTCCAGTCCCCCATGGTCCAATCCTTATTGCTTTTAGAAAAACCTGATCCTGGCTCTTCGTTGCTTCTCACTGATGAAGGGTTCTTAAATTTTTCCAGAGCTGTATGCATTCAAAATCAGTGCATATAACGAGTACTACTTGCCATCACGTTTGTTCACTGTAAAGCTACTATCTAGAGCAAGAAATCTTAAGTATCCGACTTCACTAAAAGAGAAGTCACTGCTCATTTGTTGATTAGTTGTTCAGCACATGCTGACTTGGCAGCATGTATTTTTATTTTATCTAATTTTTAGCTTTTGAGGCATCTCTGCATAGCGCAGACACTACTCTGTTTAAAAGAATGTAAACTTCCTTATGTCATTAGTAACACCTGTGTTTGCCCACTACTCTAAAACTGCTGTGTTGAGGAACTTCTAAATGGCTGGGAAACAAAGGAGGTGCAATCACTGGGGGCTTCTCATACTTGTTTCTGACACCATCCTCCCCCACCAATGAAACTCACTCTTTACCATGGCTGCGAGGGTTTACCTTCATGTTTTTCCCCCCATAGTGTTTTACATTCAGTGTTATTATTCTGCACTAAGTTTGGTCCTGATACTGCTGCTTCTATATGTGGAAATCTGCTGCCTCCTTAAAGCACACCTTTAGAGTATGTTTCTATGGGCTACATTCAATAATAAATATGCTGTAGTTTATTAGAATTAAACTAGTCTCATCTAAATAGAAGCAATACAATTTGTTATGAAATTCTTTTTTTACTACTTAAATACTTTTTTTCCCCTCTTAACTATTTTGGTCTCCCTCCCTCACCACAAGCTTGTTGTTCCTCAGTGGACTTTGATAGTAACGCAAGATGACACAAATACGAGAGAACTGACACACACAGCTGCCTCATAGCACTCTTGCCCCCGTGTCCCTCTGCAGCTTTTTTCTTCCTCTTTTCAGCACTCCCATGTCACCTCTTTATCCAGTTTCCATTTGACTGTCACAAGTTTTACAGCAGAACGTTACTTCATTTAAAAACAACCTGAGACCATGTTAAAATTGTAGCAAGCAATGTCCTACTTTAGGGAAACGGGACCCTTGGTTTGCAGAGTGCAGGGTCACAGTTAGTATAAATAACCTGTAGTCATGTGAGGTAAGTCAAGTAGAAACGTGAAAACAAGCTGAAGTCATATCAGTTCTTAGCGTTATCTGCTATTGACCTACAGGAAATCAACAACCAGCCTATGTCAAGTGCACCTTTTGGAAAAGAAACCAACTGTAAAACTACTCAATGAATCAGCATCAGAGACCATACTTAAGCAAATTAGGTTCTTTCACTTGAAGCCAAAAGCCACAACTAAATGATCAGCAGATGAAACCTAGGAGCTAAAAAAGAAAAAAGGGAAAGGAATCAAAAGTTGGATGGTATGCGGGTGGTGGGGGGGCACATATATCGATCATAAGTGTATCTGCTAACCCTATATCTAGGCTTCTTTACTTGAGAAGAATTATTAAATGAATGATCATTTTGGGAAGATTTTATAATAAATCTTGATTGCACTTGAGCACAATTGCTACAGGAGGTTTCGTGGTTTTACCAACATCTCAAGCGCTGCATCAATCAAGCTTATATTTCCAGGCTGAAACGTGTTGGACAGGCTTTAGGATCACAGATCTGTAGCCATCTGGCTATATATCCTTTTCCCTTAAGGGACCAGAGCTCTTGCGGGAGGCGGTTTCTACGCTTACTGTGGTGATGCTCATTTCCTGTAAAACTGGACAGTTACACAACAACCACTAACACTCCTGCAGTAATAAATTACTCCCTATGCTGTGACTAACAAGGTATTGCAAAGGAAGCGTTCATCGAGGTCATCAGAGTGTAAGTAATCGCTTTAATCGCAGGAGGGTGAAAAACTGAGTATGTATTGAGTCTTCAAAAGAAGGCATTTCAAAAGCAGAACAAGTGTTACTGATGCTCTGTCAAACAGTGAGGTGAGAGGAAGCCCAGCACCTTACAGTTACAGAACCCCAGTGTTGCATCACCAGGAGCCTTTTAGGAAAAACAGCTCACTTTCTAAGTAAATGGGCATGGACTCCACTCCTTCCCCTATGGAAAATTTCAGCATAATGGGTTGCACCATCAATTCATAGGTAGATGATTTGCTTTAATGCTGGCTTACATTTCAGTTCACTTCATTCAGCTTACCTTAAACGTACCACGCCAAGTAATTCAGAAATGCTGCTAGATAGAAGTACAAACTAATAGCTATGAAAACAGATCCCTGATACTATCTTGGCAGTGCAAAGTAATTAACACTGCTATTGTGTATACTTGAACTCACAATTTTTCCTCTAATACCAATTTTTAAAAACTCATAAGCAATGATTATCATGGGCTGTTTGCTGCCTGGTTTGATGCTTGGAACTGCACTACACAGAATCAAACATAAATGCTTGAAGGCTGTCAAAATAAGCTTTATTAATCAGGATTCACATATGCAGACAACTTAGTTCAATGCACAACCAATCCATTTGAAGATTAAGTGATTTAAATTTAAGAAAAAGCAGCCACTTCATTTCATTGTGGTAGTTTCCATCCTATTCTCCAAAATCTTTTAGTGACTTTTTTCCCCTGATGAGTATAGCTTTGGGCAGGCTAACCTCCCACCATTCTTCACACACACTAAAAGCCAGCCTTCAGAAAAGTGCACCTCCTGCAGAGCCAGTTAAAAAATGTGGTATGTTCAATATGTGATATAACATGATATAAAAACCGTGCAGTTCCACATAAAGAGTTGCACCTGGTCAATCTATGTCCAGGGCCAATAACTATACTGGTCTGAGAAATCAGTGCAAAGTGAGCATGATTTCTGCCAATAAGGGTTGGCATTTTTATTTTTTTGGCCTCACATAACAAAATCTTTTTTTTGTTAATCCCAAATATTTTATTTACAAAACGGTGATTCGCGCACACATAAACGAAACCAGCTCATCAGCCTCTCAAAGTAATACCAGCTAAACCCACTTACACTGATTAGCGTGTCGGGCGTGTTCCAAGTCTACACATTATTATCAGTGTTGCCGGAAACACGCGTTTTCACGAGTGTTATTACTATCTAAGATATGGCAGAGAAAGTGGGTTCATGGTTAAACAGCATGTAAAGGGAAGGGGGTAACACCATCGTAATGAGCACAAAGTGCGTTTTTAATAGTGACAGGACATCCCTGAGCTACTTTACTTTGAGGCAGTCGTTGAGCTCAGATAGACAGCTAATGTTTTATGTATTGGTATCTGTATCTTTGTGGTGTAACTAACCCATTCATGATACGATTGTTGCTCATTAAAGGACGGGATACAAATTGGGCGTGGGCTCGCTAGCTAGCAGCCGTCAGGCTAACCTTAGCTCCAAATGACATAGCATTACTTAACGTGGGAAGCCCTCCCTCCCCCTTACTGGTGAAATACCACTTAAGTTCATTTAAAGAAATTCATAAACATTCACATAATTTTTCCTAAACATTTTAATGTGGTTTATAATGACCTGGAGGCTAATGTAGTGTAGTAATTTTATTTTTTGGCTGGTTTTGACAAAAAAAAATAAGAGCATCAATCCTTGTTGCCAAGTTAAGCACAGTGGATGTGACAGTTAACCGTGAGCTAGCAGCTATAGATAACTGTTTAAAAAAAAAAACAGCATCGTGAACTCACCAGCGATCCCCCTGCCGCCCCAGTAGTAGCCGTGCTCTTCTGCAACGTTTATTCTATAAGCAGGCTGCTTTAAAAGGCGACAAGTCGATCCAAACTGAAACTCGTCCAGGCAACAAAAAGCCGACTTCTATCTCAGCGTTACCAAATCCCCGCTGCAGGGCGGTCTCATCACACAACCCCCGGCCTGTGATGTTCGTGGCTGCTGCTGGTTTTCAGTTATCACGATCCTCGCTTAATTTGAGTCGAAGTCAACGATGAGTAAGAGGGCAGCTAACAGTGCTGGATAACTGTCTGAGAGGCAGGCGGTCCTAGTTTTTTTCCAGAAAAAAAAGAGAAGAAGAAGAGAGCGCTGCTGGGAGTGGTAAACGGCGGTCTGCACGGTTCGCACGTAGTCCTTGCTAGCCCACTACCACCACTAGCAAATAGCTCCCACCTACTCCTGGTCGGAATCAGCGTGCACAGACCGAGGCGGGCAGCGCCACTGGAGGTTTTGAGGACAGCGTGTACGAGGCGGAGTGATGCTACAGATGGAGGGAGGAGGGGATGCTGCTGCTGCACATGGTCACGTAGCTGATCGCACAGAGCGCTCAGAAATAATGGTTGGAGTTAGAACCAGTACTGGTTCTCCAAAGGTAATGCCTCATAGAAACGACAGGCATTCCTTGCTCTCTAGTTATAAAAAAACAGTTAGTATTACTAAATTGGTTTGTAATAACACTTTTGGTAACAAGTCTTGTAGAGTACATTGCATGCATCATGCATACTGCTGCTTTTTATATGCAATTAGAATTTACTTACAGTAACTATTCACATTTAAAGAAAAATCTTTTTTCTTTTATCACATTGTTGAGTTTTGGTTGGCACATTTGGTTGGTTGCCTGTAAGTTCACAATGTTTAATAAAAACGAGAAA
>VOQJ01018524.1:26034-41412 GCA_015052665.1 Apistogramma diplotaenia
ATACTGCTGCTTTTTATATGCAATTAGAATTTACTTACAGTAAGAAAAATCTTTTTTCTTTTATCACATTGTTGAGTTTTGGTTGGCACATTTGGTTGGTTGCCTGTAAGTTCACAATGTTTAATAAAAACGAGAAAATGGGTGAAGTTGCCTGCAGCTCATCAGCAAAGTCAGAATTCAGAATTCAAGACAGCATGCATGTCCAATCTGGACTACTGACTTTAAATGAGATAGATAGATCTTCCTGACAGCTGTCTGTCTATCTTTCATAAATGATTTTCATCTTTTTGCATGTTAACCCTGAATTTACATGAACTGTTTGGTATTGCACATCCTCGAGGTAAAATAGAGACTTAAAAGAAAAAACCAAGCTGAAATAAAAAGGCCCACATTAAAATGTTATTTATGCTAACTTCAATAAGGCATAATGGTAAATGTTTAGAATTCGATCAGTGATGAGAGTGGATTAATGTTGTTGAGCATTTTAACTCTTTTAGAGATAAAATTAAAGTTCACTGACTGATCGAGGTTGGCATGAAAATGTGAATCTTCAAAGCCATCAAACAAATGTTACAAGTAAAAAGTGCAACATATGTCTTTAAAATCCAGTTGAAGTAAAGCAGTATTTAAGGGTTTTGAAGTATTTAAGCACCTCAAAATTACAGCTAAATAAATGCACATCAATAAAAAAGAGGTCATGAGTTATAGTAGTCCCCTGAAATTAAGCCTTATTAATAGTTTGTAATGCAGCTAAAACACTTACATAAGATATGTTATTTTGAGAAGCAAATTAAAAATAGTTAAGAATTTCTTTACTGCAGAGAAACACAGCAGGTTCAAAGCTGAACTTTTATTTTTAAGGGTGTTTGCAATATTGTTTATTCATGTCTGCTGTGGTGCATTCTGTGCTTCTCTCAGATTTAAAGATAAATGTGATTCGTGCCCTTTTTTCAGTGAGGACAAAGAAATAAAGCTGTAACATCTTAAAATGACCTCATCTGGACATGTGTAGATTTTTGCCCTGTAATATGTTTTAATGAAATGCACAAAAAATAACCATATATGAACAAATTCAAACCAATAGGAATTAATAAACAGAGTTTTACTAAATGATTTTTGGGAGGCGATTATGTTCCATCTAACTTGTGATTGACTTTATTGGTGAAGGACTGACAAACAAAACCTTTTTCAAGGGCACCTCTTTTTTTCTTCTTTTATTTGTATAGCAAGGCTCATCCTGCATTATCAACCTATGTGCAGCCTGAGGTCATCTGACAAAACTGCCTTTTATTCTTAGTCTTAATTATTAGTCGGTATGTCTTTCTGTTTAGCATGTTGCAAATGGTTAAGTCGTTGTCTTTCAATGGTTTGCGTGTTGATTTTTATTTGAGTATCTTGGTTTTGTTTGTTCAAATTGCTTCATTGGTTAACTGCTCAAACTCAGTGAGCTTTTGTTACTCATCCTGCAACTTAAGAGTTATTTACCCACTCACAGGTGGCCTGAAAATGAGATCTAAAAACAACAAAATTAGAAATCCTTAAAACTCTTGACTGTAACTCGTCCTGTAGCCAGCCAGTCACCTTATAAAGTGCGCTGTATAATACGGTGTTAACAAGACCATCATTATCATCATTTCAATGTAACATTCATTCACAGTAGTGACCGAGTTAAAGGTTGTGGGAGATTGGCATGTTACTTCTGCTAAAACTCACTGCCAGCTCCTGACACACATTTCGGCACTTCCTTCCAAGAAATATGAACACCGTATCCAGGAAGCCACACTTTGGCCACCCAGCCCGGCACTTCACTTCCTTTGAAACTAGTGGAAGAGCGCGACCATTCCACGGCGCACATCACTATGAGCGCATGTCAATGAGGTGCCGATGACAGGGGCGCATTGTGAGATGGGAGCAGAGTGGGAGTGCCATGTGACACTCCTGAATGGGCTGCCGGGGGTTGGCTGGGGGAGGAGGATGGCAGCATCCACAAAAGCCCATTGAAGGATTGCAGACTAGGTACAAGTCTGGCACTGGTCCTCCTTCCCTTCCATGGGACAGCAGGAGGAGGCTGCTGCTTGGTACTGTGTGAATGGAGGGATTATTTTAGAAGAATTGGAGAGAGGAGCTTTATTATCACCATACTACACTTCCTCCAGTATGTTGACGGGCATTATGTACAGATCTGCATGTACTCTGCTGTATTGTGTGCTTCACCAGCATACAACAGACGGTTGTGTTAAAGCAGCACAGACAAACATTGTGGTAAATGGCCCCATAATATGAGCCATGCACACATGCTTACATACATCTCTGCTGTACTAAAGGTTGAAGTAATTACTCTCTTTGGAGGGTTCAGGTGACACTCCTCTAAGTCTATCTTTTAGACATAAAATCACTTGGTGACTAATATTTCAAGTTCAGCTCAAAACCATTAACTAATATGTATGTTTAATGACTTGTAAAACCTGCATGTTTTATACATTTTTTGTAATAACTCTTATTTCAACATGAGAATGAAATGGTAATGTACTGGTGCTTATACGGCACATTTTTAATCAAGTTGAACACTCACAGCACATTTTTTACTGCATGTCTCATTCAACTCATTGCACACACACATTCGTACAACACTTTTAGATATGCCAAAGCACTTTGTCATTCCAGTGGATGCAACATGGGCAACTTGGGCTTCAGTATCTTGCATAAAGATACTTTTACGTGCAAAAGAAATCACAACACAATAGACCTTAGGGCAATCCACTGTAACAGCATAAACTATGACATCTTGGCATTGTTTGCTATTTTGTGTGCATAGCTCCACTCCAGGGACATATACGTTTGCTTGGTGGAACTCCTGACCGGCCCTCATAAGTCGTATTAACGCATGTCTGCTTCCCTCCAGTGGTGAGCATGGTGAATTACACAGGACTCTAGTAATTGCAGGGTTAGACCACGTGAAGTACATGCAGGTAAACAATAAACAACAACTTTAAACACGGAAAGTCTGTCGCGCTACGTGGAAAAAACGATCCACTAATGAATGGCCTTTCTGAAAAATAATGACATAATAACTGAGTGCTAAACGGTCATTTATATTAGTCAGGCTATGCGCAGTTGTTCTTTTTCTACTACTTTTATCAGTGCTAGTAATACTCATAACTTTAGAATACCATAATGCATGATTGAATGAGCGAAACACAACAGAGACTTTTGAAGTTAGTGTTTATTGGACCATATGCGCAGCAGTACATGCGCAGGAGTTTGGCCTGTAGAGGGCAGAGTTGTGTTTTCTAGATTGTGGTGGACTCAAAAAAAGGGGAAGGAAACATGAAGGTTTATTTTTGTCATAGCTAGCGGTCAAAGAAAAAAAATTCTGTATACCATATTTTCTGTACTCAAACTTCTCACTATGAATATTGAATTTGTCACCTATATTATATTAAGATGAATCAGTTAAAATGGGCCTCTGTTGTGTGTTATGGGTATGGTTGCCTGTTGCTCTCTCTCACATTATAAAAATGAACTTGTTGCACGTTGAAAGTTCATTCAGAGGATGAAAGTGGGCGTAATGCATTCATTCAAGTGTGATGCTGACACACTGTTTACATTTCAAAGACAATGGATTTGTGTGAGTACACTATTCTGGATGTGTGGCTCAGATCAACCAGTAAGTACTTTACAGTCTTGTGCTTTACACGAGTAGATATTAAAATGCACTACTTACAGCAGCAATAAAATAGTCTGAAATGTGCCCTTGAAGTTTACAAAATGTGCAGACTATAAACAGATAAGAGTATTTATGTAGCATATTGTATATTGTAAATATGTGTTCAGGTTACTGGGTAGTAAGTAACGACTTTGCTTTCTAATTTTTTTTCATTTCAGTTTGTTTTCTTGTATAGTATAGCGATATGGTGATGAATATCTGCTGATTTTCCTGCCATATCTGAATATTATTAAAGTCCCTATATTGCGTTACCAGGACGTTAGTGCTTCAGCTGTGTTAATGTTTTTGAACAGTTATCAGTAGTGTCGCTCATGCTGTATCATCAGTGACTCGATGATATCATACTGGATCAGCTGTTTGAGAATCAGCTACCTCGCAACAACAAAGAAATCCTGTCATTAAGGATGTCTGGAACTAAACTGAACCTAAATGAGCAGATGGATGGATGCATTTTAACTGTGACAAAACAATGTGTATAATGAGCTTTTTCAGCTATGTTGTAGTGACATTCACTCACCAGACACTTTATTACTTACACCGTGCTCTGACCTTTTGCCTTCACAGCTGGTTAAAGTCTTCGCGGCACAGGCTCAGAAAGGTGCTGGAAAATTCCTCACAGATTTTAGTCTATATTGACTTGATAGCATCTCACAGTTGCTGCAGATTTGCCAGCTGCACATCCGTGCTGAGTATCACCAGTTCCACCAGATCTCAAAGGTGCTCTGGTGGATTGAGATCTGGTGACTGTGGAGGCCATTTGAGGACAGTGATGCTCTGAGCTCTGTGACCTGAGCATTATCCTGCAAGAAGCAACCATCAGAAGATACGTACACTGTGGTCATCGAGGGACGGATGTGGTCAGCTCAAAGCAGTCTGGCCATTCTTCTCTGACCTTCGGCATCAACAAGGCAATTTCACACAGAGAACTGCTGTTCCCTAGATATTTTTCTTTCTGGATCATTCTCTGTAAACCCTAAGGATGGTTATGTGGGAAAATCCCAGTAGATCAGCAGTTTTGGAAATACTCAGACCAGCCTGTCTGGCACCAACAACCATCGCCACATTCAAAGTCACATAAATCGCCTTTCTTCCCCATTCTGATGCTCAGTTTCAACTTCAGCAGGTTGTCTTGATCATGTCTTCATGCCTAAATGATCGACAGATTCGATATTTGCATTACCAAGCAGTTGAACAGACATACCTAATAAAGCATCTAGAAGGGTGTAATGCTTCATACAATAACTGGCCATTACCTTTGCTGCTTTTATCTTTTGTTATATAAGGTCGAAGAGATGTGGCATTGCATTGTGGCTCTTTAATAACACTGCTGTGGTTACTGACTGACTTTAACACGGCCTCTTTCTTTTCATTCAAACTTGATTCTGCTGTGCAGGTCTCCCATGTTCAAGACTGTTTACAAAGCCAACGAGCTGTGATCAAAAACTGGAAGAACATGAGAGCTGCATGTGAGAGAGTCAGCATCTCCTGCAGTTTCTGTGACATTTAGAATCAGCAAGGTTATTCAGCTGCAGCGCATGTTTTGTAACAAGAGAGGCCTACAGTCAAATAACTCCCCCAGCACTCCCACCAAGATACACATAGCAGAGTGGCTTGTGACGAGGCGGCATATCCAGTGACAAACACAGGCCAGATGGAAACAAGAGTGTGTTTGTTAACCTCACAAGGATCAAAGTATGAAGGAGGGCGGCTGCAAGCAATGCACAACTGTAGCTGTGCTCCATCCATCCATTTTCTTTTGCACATCCAGTTCAGGGTCGCAGGAGGGCTGGAGCCTATGCCAGCTGTCATAGGGCGAAAGACACGGTATGTGACAGCCTGTCGCTGGGCTAACACAAAGCGACAGGCAACCATTCACACCTATGGGCAATTTAGAGTTGCCAGTTAACCTAACCCATGCATGTCTTTGGACTGTGATTAGGACTGCACCCACACAAGCACGGGGAGAACATGCAGACTCCACAGAGAAAGGCCCCAGCTAGCCGTGTGTGGAGCAACAATGCTAACCACTGCACCACCACCTGCAGCTGTACGTTTCATCTAATTCAAACTGTGCAGCGATAGAAGATAGAAGCAGCGTGTCGTTACAGTGAATCCGGTTCAATCAGACACATGTTGGCAGGATGGAGATTGAAGTCATTATTTTACTACAAGTCAATGTAAGTTGACCGGCAAAAAAACCCCAAAACTCTTACACTCATATACGATTTCTTTTATGACTCAAATGCAGAATAGTAGGTCTAATTTTTTTTTTGGCCCCAGAGGCTGAAATAAGTAAATTATTGTATCATTTGTAAATACTTCTTATTTGAAATATATTGCTGTCCCAAACCTTTTGTGTGGTTTTGTTTCAGTTGTTTGCTGGTGATTGGAAAAGGATTCACAGATTGCACCTGGGTGGTGGTCACTCATCCTTTTCCTGGACTTCTAAAATAACCTCAGCATGTGCACAGGTCGGGTCAGTGGGTTACGGCTGACTTCCCATTACCCTGCAGGAGCACCGGATGACGCGCAGCAAAGGACCTGGATGCTAATATAATAATAATCGTCATGCGTCATTTTTTGTTTTTCAGGCTAAGGAAAAAGCAGGAAGTTGTATTTATTATTGTTCCCTTCCCTCCACATGTCTATCTTTATCCACTTCCTACCCCTGAAACTCAACATCCATCTCAGTTCTTTTATCTTCGTGTGCTGGTGGCCCAACCGCACTGAAAGTGAGTATAATGGGGGTGTAAACAGCCACATGAAGGCAGAAGCACTTTTTTAAAAGTTTCTGGTATTTTCTTTCATATGGTAACGTTTTTGTTTCAAATTGGCTGAGATTTTGTTCTCTTTGCTTCTATTACTCTTTCATTAGTAGGACTCCTTCTTGGGGCCTTCCTGGGGTTTTGTTGTTACCGAGGCAAATGCTGGAGGCTCCAAGTTGCCACTGCACTGCACTTTGCCAATTAGTGCAACACACAGCTCTGTAAAACTACAGCCTGCCATATACTTTGGTTTTCTACTTTCTACTAAGATATAAACTTTTGATAAATGGATTAATAGAACTGTTAGCAGAAGGCTGCAGGATGCAGGGTTAATGCTTAGCTACGCTAACCAGTAAGCTAACTGCTGGCAGTATCTTTATATTATGAGTGCAAACAGACTGGCAGAGGGTTACTCCAAAACATCCATCCATTTTCTTCCGCTCCAGGGTCCAAAGCTGACACAGGGCGAGAGGCAGGGTACACCCTGTACAGGTCGCCAGCCTGTCGCAGGGCTAACAGACAGACAACCATTCACACTCACTCACACCTGTGGACAATTTAGAATCACCAGTTAACCTAACCCCAGTAACTGCATGTCTTTGGACTGTGGGAGGAAACCGGAGAAAGCCCACACAAACATGGGGAGAACACGCAAACTCCACACAGAGAGGCCCGGACCTTCTTGCTGTGAGGAAACAATGCTAAGCACCACACCACCTGCTACTCAAAAAGCTATATGGGCTTATTATAAATTTAAAGTGAGACTTACTGAATGATTTTACAGTTCATTGTCCAGTTATTGGGCATGTGCACATTTTCTTCATGTTCAAATCTCTCAATTTAACAAAGATTCCCCCCCGAAATCAGCTAATTTTCTCTAACATACCTGAGAGATGCTGTCAGGCAGGCAGCCTTCTAGCATGTTTGCTTTTTTTTTTTGCTTTGCCTTTTTTTGTCTCATAAATCTTTTTCAGACAAATGCATCAAATTGTAATTGTTTTGAGGGTAATACTATTCAATTAAATTTTATTTATACAGTGACAAATCACAACAAACAGTCGCCTCAAGACGCTTTTTATTGTAAGGTAAAGACCTTACAATAAAAATAAGCATTCGTTTCTCTGACTAGACTCTGACATCTTGCCGTTGCTCTCAGATCTGTGCAGCGCCTCCCACTTTACTTTCTATTCTGGATGAAACCAGTTTGTGCCGTCCTGTGAAGAGAGTAGTACACAGTGTTCAATCAAATGTACTGGTTCCTGCAATGTTTAATTTCTTTTTTCCATTTCATGATCAGAATCAAACACACTCCATCTCTGACAGTTATTTGCTGTTTAAGCAGCTTTCAGCTGGGTAAACATAACTGAAAATGGCCTTTATCAATTGCTCAGTTAGACTTTTACCAGGATAAATATTGTACTAAATGGCACAGTGTGTGACAGCTGCTAAAAATGGTCACATTTAGTAGATGTTTCAATAAAAAAAACTGATTTAAGATGAATGATTCTGTTAATCATTACTTGTCATTTACAACATTTCTGATCCTTTTCATTTTATTTTAAACAAAAACAATTTTTTGTTTGTTTCTTTGAAAAAAAAAAACACAAAAAGAAGAAAGAAATGATATATGTAATAGCAGCTGGAATATTGGGAATACAAAGACAAAAAGATCTCCGCTTCCACACAATCCTGATAGCCACAAGTTGAATGAAAAACTTTGTTGCTTCAGATGAATGGAATTGTTCATTCAGCACTTTCCTTTGTCCTATTTGCTTTTTCGATTGGTTCAACAGACTGCACATCATTAGTTTGGAAAAACTGCCTGACTGCAGCATGTTCCGCTGATTCAGATGGAGAAGTAAAAATAGGCCAAGGAATTGAATATGCTGAGTGGAAACAAACCACCCGGCGAGCGGACACTGACAAAGTGAGCAGGTCAGTGTCACAACAGTGTATTACTGATTTGACATACTTGTAGAAATACATCCATGCTTTAGCACAGAAACAGAAAAGAAGACACAACCCTTTAGATGGCAGCCATTCTTTAAGAGAAAACCTCTCTTCACATTTAAAAATGTACAATTATTTTGACTATGCAATTAAAAAAAAAAAAAGCAGTGGTACAGATTGATAGTACTAGTACATGCCGAGGCTACACTGTGGGTTAGTTTGTGATTTTTAATCCATTTGTAGGTGGTTGCTAGGCAACACAATTGCTTTGCAATAGCTGATATAGGTGTCATTCCACCTCACCTCGACATGGGCCTTCTGCTCCAACACCTCTGATTCCCATAACATCGATGTTTGAACATATTATAATGATTGCTGTGAAATTTTCAGCTTCATTTATCACTTTTCAAGATCTTTTTTTTTAATGGTCTGTCGACCCACTTTCATGCCTTTACTTAATCTATGTGTCTAAGGATTTTGTCTTGAAAAGTATTCTACATGCTTTGTTTGGCATTATTGAGAAATATATATAAATTATTTTGAAATTGCCTTTTGCAGTGTGAAGTTTTTTTTAAATATATTTTGCAAATTCCAGATTCTGATTCATTTTGATTTTAATAAAGACCAATGAAAATTTCAGGCTTTTAACCTCATAGTCACACTGTGCCCCGGCATGTAATGTAGCATTGTCATTCTATAACTATGTTATAGAAACTCTTTTTGTTCTAATCACAGGGAGGTTATTGCTGGTTCTGCATGGGCTCCTTTAATCCTGCAGCTTCAAATGATTTCTTTGTAAACCTGAAGTCACAAACTGTCATTTTATAATCAAACATGCATTAACACTGAAAATGTGACTCAGAGATGTTCACTTAAAGCGAGGTCATGCCTTTGTTTGGCATTGACCATGGTTCGCTTTGTATGTTACCGACTTCGAACACAGTGGCCTTTAAAGCTAAATTAAATTTGCGCATCGAGATCATGTGGCAAAAATATTCAGATAATCTTGGCACAGACGGAGTTCAACAAAACACAGCAACACTTACAGTGGAAAGTCTTGACTTTCAAAAGCATGCATTTGGAGACAGTCAGCAACCAGATGAAAGTAGGTCATAGTCCGGTGTTTGAGAAATAAAAAAAAAAAAAAAAGTCTCCTTGTCATGAACTGCTGCAGCAGGCAAGGAAGAGGACCCAAAAGCAGACACCAAAGGCAAAGGCTTGACTTGAGTTTACAACTCTTTATTCGTGGCGTTGACCACTTGAACGGCTGGACAGGTGTCCACAGCACCAACTTCAACACTTCAGTTGTGACATGACTTAACAGGATCTGAGACACAAATTCTCAGACGGGCGCACAGTAGACAAACAGGAGCAATGAGGAGGACGTGACAGGGAACAAAGACAAACTGAGGGCGTAAATACACACTAGGTAATTATGGCACGAGGAAACAGCAGGGCACAACAGGTGAGATGAATTAAACTAATAACACAGGGGAAGCAAAACTAAACACAAAGTACAGGGAGCACAAGACTGTCAAAATAAAACAGGAAGTAACCTAACTGGGTGCACACAGACACCAGTGCTTTTTTTTCTTTAGCTCACCTTTAGAAACTCTGACATATTTATTGAAAACACAATTCCTGACAGTGATGTTTGAGCTCCCCCTTCAAATTTACGTTCAATGTTGAGATTTTCCATATTTGTAGTCAAACACAGTTATTTTGCTTATATCTTGCTAAGCACAGGTCCTTGGATTGTGTTTTTTACAGGGTTTTTTTTGTGTGTGTCTGTGTGTGCGGGGGGGGGGGGTTGCTGGGTTTTTTTTACAGATTTTTACAGCTTTGGCTTAATATTCTAAACTAAGCTGTGTTCTTCTTTTGGGCCAGCTCAACAGGCAGCTTAATGGTTAACATGTTTGCTATCAGGCAACTTGAGAGCAGAGAGAGCTGAGGAGGAGGAGGGCCGCATCAGTTTCAGTGAGCAGGGAAAGATTTGGCTGAAACACTTTGTCACAGGGCTCCTTGTTACACTACAACAACAGAAAACTCAGACCTCTTGCCAAGACCTGTTACGCAAGTGGTGGTGTGACAGTATACACAAAAGGGAGTGAAACAGAGTAAGGGGCAGCAGAGATGAAAGGATACAAAGGCAAATGGAGCTGCGGTGAAATCTCTGGAGCATTAACGTCTCCACTTAAAACTTATACATGGATGAAGGACCATGAGGTGCTGTTGCTATAACCCTATATTCAGCCCAGTCATGATGTTGTAGGCTTTGCTTTCCATCAAAATAACATAAAAGATTTACATCTGAAGCTTTTCACATGTTATTTTAAGTAGTTTAATGAATGCAAAAAGGCTCATTCACGGTGTGAACTGGCCAAATTTTACATTCACGTGGTGGACATTGTGCTTTGGTCTCGGACCACTCAAGTATGCATCAGAAACGAAATCTTTGCAGGCAGCACAGCACAGTTGCAGTAGTCGGGTGACACCTGTGCAGACGTCTTTTCAGAGGGTTTTTTCTGCCATTTTTTTGGCTCTGATTCATTGTAATCTTGACTGCTGCATGTATGCATACGTTTGACCCTATGTGGATTAGAGAAAATCCTAAATGTAGAAAATTCAAACTTGCGCACCCCATTATTGTTTGTTAAAGTCGTTGAATATGTATACTGTACAAACAGTTCAAAGAAAACATTAAACCCCCCCAAATTACCACAATATTGATGCCCATGATGCGTGACCACAACTGTGCAGATAATAGGCTTTTAATATGCTTCTCACAGCAATTTTAAATCCATTCACTTTCAGGCCATACTTGTGCAGTCTTTTTTTTATCACTTAACATGCTAACTGAGGTCTGTAATATTTGAGATGCAGCTCTTGGGTTGTCTGCAGTCTCTCTGAGCATTGCATGGATTGACCTTGGGGTGAATGTCCTGGGATGTCCACTCCTGGGAAGACTGTGGCATTGCTCCAGACCAATAAACTGCCAAAACATCTTTTATTAGAGGTGGTCACACTTGCTGATTATTTGTTAACTGAATCTATTTGATTAACAGCACCTGGCTGCAACTTACCCTCTTTATTCCCATGGAAGCAAAAGGGGTGTAATTAGTTTTTCACGGGTTTACACAGAATCCTGTTAAACTTTATTTTTCACACACTGTATTTGAGAGCTGTTTTGCAAGGTTCAAAAGTGAAGCTGAATGCAGTGTAGTCAAGCTAACTTATCTAATTATATTTAAAGAAGCTGAGGTCGATTACATTGGACTTTACACCTCAGGTAAGGTTCAGCATTTTAATGACCAAACTGGAGGTTAAATTAAGTCTCCTAATACTAATAAATAAAACGCATCTTTCAATGACTTTCTATTTACCCCAGACAGTATATGGGGCTCTTACATAAGTAAGAAAGCTTGCTTCTCAACTGTTCTGCACTGAACACCCTGAGACGCCACAGTGAATGTGCTTTTAAACTGACAGAGGACCTTGAAGTCTGACTACAATAAAACCTATTAATGATTGCACTCTGATTGGTCTTTTGCACTCTGCTTATTGCTTCCTGGTGGTTCTAGAGGTAATGAGTCACTCTGTACCATTCATGCAGGCTGCTTGTTGCTGGGAAATGGCTTAAGATCATAAAAGGCAGTTGTAGCCAGATGACTGACTCCCCTCTTCACTGAGTTCTTGTGCATGCTCCAAGTTACCCATGAATGAAAAGCCACTTTCTTCCCCTTCTCTGGTGTGTGGCTACACAGGAGAATGAAAGGGAGGTGGGAAAGCAACAGACAATACAGTAACCCAGCGCTGGCCTGACACACAATGTGAGGTCTCTGTGCCCTGGTGCACCAACAAACAGAGGGGCCTTTCTCATGGTCCAACTGCTTCACCAATCCCACGCCAGCATTTCTATGCACTTTAATTACGCAGCAAACACATGCATATTCACGTGCTGATCACGTCACCTCGGCAGAGACACCGTGTGAAGTAATTAAGATAGCAGAGGAACATGTGATCAGATTGGATGAGTATGAAGAAAGGACATTGTGCTTACATAATACTGTCAATGAGAGCAGGCTGATTGTTTAATCTGTATTGATGTGTCTTGCTGGGACCCAAAGGGTTTCCTGCAGTGTCCTTATAATTTTAGCTTCAGTGAGCTCAGCTTGACTCCAACCCCTGTCAAAACAATGATCCCTTGAGTAATCATATTCATATAAATCATATTCATATCATCTAAGTGTGCAGCATAGTGTACATTTATTTCAATCTAAACGAGGCTGTACATTGACTTTGTTTTCTATTAAATTTTGTTTTTTTCCATTTCATATATTAACATATGTATGTATGATGCTCACATATGCCGTGCTTCCATAGAGTTATGCATATAATATCCCACTGGAATGAATTGCTTGCTACTTTTAATTTACTTGGGGGACAACTCAACTAAATACTTCTATTCTCCTTCCATCAGAGAGATGATGGTCCAGAGTAATAGTTACTTTTTCCTCCTGTGTATAGTTTCTTGAATGTCCAGTGGGAACTGCAAGTTTGCGGAGTTTAAATGGCTGTGAACGCCTCTTCAACACGCTCAGAAAATAAACTACCTACATTATAATTTAATGGTAGAACAGTTTATCACTCGGGTGGTATTTGTTAATGTAAATTAGTTGTGCCCTTGTGGTTATTGAACACTGAGTAAGAACTGTATTATATGTTGCTGCAAAAGGACCCATAACCTTGTTGCTGTGGGACAATTGTGGCTCAGGTGGGAGAGCAGCTCATCTAGGCTGGCAGAGAGATCTTCAGCTCCTCCAGTCTGCCTGTCAGAGTATCCTTGGGAAAGATACTTTACCACTAGTAGCCCCCAGTGCATCGGTTGGAGTGTGAGTATGCATGTGAATGTTAGATAAAGTAATTAGGCATAGATTAAAGCCCTGTATGACTGTGTGATGTGGTGATTGAGACTTGTAGTAGAAAGCACTTTGAGTACTCAAATCAAGTGGACAGGTACTATATAAGTACCAGCCCATTTACATTTACATATACATAACTTCGCTGCAGTGTGAAACCTATCAGAATCTCTGAAATGTTTTTGAGTTTGATTCAAATAATGTGTCCTGACATTGCACATCCCCCCTTTCCAAGATGTTTGCTAAATGACTGAAATAAACTAAGCCTTACTTTTGTTCATGCTCAAAAAACTCTGCAGGAGCATCAACACATAACAGCATGGAAAGGCTTTTTCAGCAGAAAAAGTAGAGCAGTGTTGTGGCTGATACTTGATCTTTTATTGGATTTTATCATTCTGGGCGAGCGCCTGGCTAGGAAAACAAAGACAAGAGGTTTTGTTAGCTTGACATTTTACAGGATGGTTTGTCAAGCTACCAAATTACAATTCTGTAGCTGTATCAACTTTACAGCCGTCAGTATAAAGTAACAATACTTTGCCCTGTAATTTAATAGTGCCCTTTATATGCAAAGCCTCTTAAATTGAAGGCGTTTACTCACTGGAGCTCTGAGGTTTTCTGTTTCACACGTTTCTAAAAACTGAAAAAGTTGAAGTGCAGTGCTTTATGGAAATATAGTTTTGATTGCACAAGTTCCAGTAGGCTAAGCATCTTTGACATGAATGTCATGGTAACCAGACACTTTTGGTAGCCATCAACAAGTGTCTGGCATAATTCTCCCTGGATATTTGACCACTCTTCTTACCAGAAATAGTAGTGTTCATTTAAACTGCTTGGTTTTTTTTGGCATGGACCCAGCTTCTAAGCATAGTCTGCAAATTTTCAATAGGGTTGATGTCGGGGCTTTGGAAAGGACATTCCAGAAGCTTAATGTTAGCCTGCTTTATCCAGTTTTGATGTGTGTCCTGTTGGAACACTCAACTGTGTCCAAGTTTGAACCATCTAGCTGTTGATTTGAGGTGAAGTTGTTCATTATATCATCCACATTGTGCAATGTACCATTACCGCTGACAGCACAAAAGCCTCAGGGCATGATGTTACCACCACCATGCTTGACAGTTGGTACAGTGTTCTTTGGTTTGAAAGCCTTACCTTTACTCCTCCAAGCATACCTCTTGTCATTGTGGCCAAGTAAATCTTTGTCTTGTCTGACCATGAAACTTTTCTCCAGAAGGCATTTGGTTTGTCCATGTGGGCAACTGCAGATTTCAGTTGAGCTTGAAGGTGTTAATTTTAGAGCAGGTACTTCTTTCTTGGTCAGCACCCTCTCAGTCCACGGTGATGTAAAACCTCCTTCACTGTAGACAGTGGTGCTGGTATTTCAACAGTTTGCAGTTCATAGCAGGCTTGATGGTTCCTTGTAGTGATGGGTCGATGAGGCGTCGTGAAGCGTTTCGACACATTGCCAAGCTGTATTGATACTGTGTCGATACTGTGTCACTGAATACTGACACCTGCTGGAACTTGAAAATCCCTACAAGCAACCTAGTTGATAGACTCAACTGACAATGATGTGATGACCTAGTATATACAATAATATAATTTAAGTCATTGTATTTTATATTGTATTATTTCATATCGTCATTTAAATTAAAAATATCTGTGATATATTCAGATACAGTCAATAAATAATGTGAATATGTATCATAACGTGAAAATATAAGTGAACATGCTGTGAATGAGGATGCTTGTGGACTGGGATTTTTCCTTATACATTTTTATTTAGAAAACAGTTTCCCCAACATTTTGAAATTGAGTTGCTTTTATTGATGTAACTTCTCCAGCTGTAGGAAACACCCACTCACATGGCACATAAGGCTGGTGCGCAGAGAAATTGTAAGGAAAGGCCATTCATCCATCCAGACATTCATCCTGGATGTATCTGGGACGTCATTCTCCTGCCTGGCCCTATAAGGCCTCAGCATTGAGGAGGTGGACTTATTTAAATATGAAAGCTCTG
>VOQJ01018526.1:0-16689 GCA_015052665.1 Apistogramma diplotaenia
ACACTGAAAGAAGTGAAGGTTCAACCTGCTTAAAGGCTGCAGAGACGTGTGTGTGTGTGTGTGTGTGTGTTCCCCTGTAGAAGCTGTTAAGCTTTGTTGATCTTTGTGATTACATGTCGTTTTGGCGGCTCTGAACAGTCGTGGGAGGTTCTGAGAGGCATTAAGTCGAGGGTGGAAAGTGTTTGGCTGCTGAGGACGGAGCTTTTAGCACATTCCTGTGCAGCGGCAGCAGAACTTGGTCCGGGTTCAGTCCTGGTCAGTCCCGCTCCGCTCTCCTGCTGGAGAAAACTTAAAGCCAGTCAATCAAACGCCGAGCCTGAGTCAGCAGGTTGCGGTCCCGCTGCCGATAGCTGAGCCGGCGGCGAAGAAAGGTGCTTCTGTGTTTGAAGCAGGCTCTGCCTTTTCTCTGCAGGCAAACCACGGGGGAAAATCCCTGACCTCCTCTTGGAGTGTGGGGAAGATTATTTAAGAGCCAGCTTTGCCTCGGTGAGGGGTAATTACTCGGAGCACTTTCAGGCTGCCGCTCGCTGATGATTTTATGTGGCGAGCTCAGCCATGTTGGATTTATGTAAGGCGAGCGTTAGCTGAACAACCTGAAGGCCTCCAGTGTGACGGCCTTGAACTGAGAATCAGAGAATAACTCAGGTGGGCGAGGACCTGCCAGCAGCTCCGCTTCAGACCAGCAGTTTGTCTGAAGTTAATGATCACATGATGTTTGAGCACAGCAGGAGGTCTGAGAACACTTCCTGCTTCCTGGAGCTATTTTTGAGCCTGTTTCCATTTGGACGCGTCAAAACTTTCTGACTCAGCATGAAACAAACCGGACGGCGAGACGAGTCGAGGAGAACGCGACGCCTCGTCCCGACATCCAGAAAGCTTCCATAAACGCTGAGTTCACAGACCTACATGCAGGCCTTTGACCTCTGACCTCCTGAAAGCTTGTGTCTTTGCATGTGTTTTTCTGCGCCTCGTCCTTCGTTCTGTATTACACAGTGATGACAGTCAGATATGATGATGCTCAGTTTTTATGTCTCTGTTTAAAATCCACGACAGGAGGCTCAGGTGGACCTGAACAGGTGATCACAGCTCGGAAGCAGCAGCTGCACGAAATAAGCAGCTGTGGATGAGACGCCCAGCACTGACGCTGATGTTTGGAAACATCCAGGTCACATGATGACCGTGCGTTTCAGCTCGCTGGCTTCAGCAGTCTGACACAGAATTCTCCAAAACAGGCTGATCGTAAGTATTGATAGTCTGATATAATAAGCAGCTTTGGTTAGACAGTGTTATCCAGATGTGACGACCTCAAAAGTGGCCAGCAGCTGGCGCTGTGTCTCAGATCGTTTTGAACTCTTGATATAATTCAGATGCTTCAAATGTTAAACCTCGGGAGGAAGCAGGACAGGTGAGCGCGATTAACACAGGTGAGAACAATCAGGGACTCAAAGGAAGCCCAACACGAAGGAAAACTCACCTTCAAAGTAAAACAGGAAGTAACCAAAAGACTGAAGGGAGGAGGACAAAGACATGACGATAGAGATGAGACAGGAGGAGGAACCAATGAGAAAGCTGAGAAATAATAACCTCCAAACAGGAAGTGAAAACTGACCCCAGAACAGCAAAACCGTCTCAGCAGGCGGGGAGCAGAACTCCACGAGCTGAAGCTCCAGGGCGTGAAATACGCTCCCGTCTTTGGGAATGTGGGAGTCGTGGTTCCTGTGTGCTGCAGGAATCACTGACTGAGGCTGCGGATGTTTCAGCCTCACACTGATGTTTGGGGCTGTTCTGTGTGTTAACAGTCCCTGGTGACGTCTGTGTCGTCCAGTTTAAATAAAGTTTCAATAACTGAATCCTAAAGCGAAGGCCACACTGAACGCTGGGCCTCTGCTGTTCCTCTCAGCTCTCTGGGCTCTCAGGTCCCTGCGGGGCTCCGGGAGAATCCCCCCGATCGGCCCCAAACACGAGGACCCCACAGAGGTCAGCTTTCAGCGCTGCCACCACAGCATAATTATCCTCTCCGCCTCCCTCGTGCATCACCCCCCTTCGTCTCAACCTGCTTCCTGCAGCCCTGACACTGACAGCCTTTATGCCCCGTGGAGTTTGTGGCTTGAGGCTTTGCCACTCGGTGCCTGCGGAGAGTTTTTGGCCGGCCTGGGATCCACAAAGCCTCCCGGCTGCCTCGAGCTGTCGGCCCAGGCCACAGAACAGTAAGCCTGGCTGAGGCCGAGACCCGACTGTGGTCAGGTCGGAGCCCTCAGTGTGATGGAAGCAAGCAGAGCTAACACGAGAGCTAACATCAGTGACGAGCTGCACTTTTCTTAATGAATCATTTGGGCTGAAACAGGAAAAACGGCAGCTTTCAGAGCCCAACGTGACACGTTTGCTTCCACTGCACATACCCTGATGCTCCGCAGCGCCCCTGCTGGGCTCGCTGAGGATGGTGCAGGTGGCAGTACAACAGTAACAGGTGCTGTGTGGGGGCGGGGCTTACCACAGTGAAACAGAGCAGGTTTGGCAGTCTCATTGAGCCGGTCTCTCTCCACACACACACACACACACACACACACACACACACACACACACACACTCTGATGGATGGTTCAGTATCTGCTCCTGACTCATCAGCCCTCGGACCCTCTGATTGGTTGACGACCTGCTGGCCCACAGCCGCCCTCTGACTGCTAAAATAAGGGTTTAACGGCACGTTCCTCATGTTAACCCGGTCAGGACATGTACTTCTAGATTCATCTCACAGGCTTAATCGAGCCTTCGAAGTTTACCCAGAATGCATAGTTTGAAGTTTTCTCAAGTGAATATTCAAAAACAGATCATTCTCCGGGGCTCCGCTGCTTCATCCTGCTCCTCCTCATCACAGATCTTTAAACTGGAGCTGCTGACCTCGGTGCAGAGCTAGCTGATGCTAGTGCCAGGTGAGTTAATGATGCTAATGGCAGGTGAGTTTGTAAACGAGCTCGTTAACGGAGGAGGGTTTGTGGTGTTTTAGCTCTGTCCTGGTATCAGCGCCTCTCTCCTGCCTTTAAATGGTTATGTTCTGTGTGAGAGCCATCAGCAGTATTTCAAACATCCAGGAAGCAGCCAGCGGCATTTAAGGGCCTCTGAGCTCTTGGCAGCTCGGCGTTCCCAATGAGCTCCTCTGGGAAGCTTTAACTCTGTGTGCAGCCGGCGCTCGAAGCCCTGAGAACTTAAACTAAACGGCCTTTTAAGCCCAATAATAAAATCCCTGCCATACAGACTGAGCTGCTTTGTGTGGGATTCATTCCTGCAGCCATAAGCTGCTTCCTGTCAGAAGTGCCCTTCGAGGAGCTGCTCACAAATTACGGAAAAAACACGAGCAGGCGGCCGTGAGCTGGCGTCTAATCGGCCATCAGTTGCTGTTTAATGGTTTTACACGTTGATGAAGTTACGTTTCCCACAGCTGAGTGAGGTCCTCTCTGCACACACCTCACTGTCCTGCTCCCACCACCAGCCAGAAGGTCACAGCGAGGAAGTGTGTGGTCTCCCGGGGGGGGGAGGAGGAGTCCAGCTTTCATCAGCCGTTCTGCAGGTGTACCCACAGGTCGAGGATTAAAGCCAAGTCTGAAGAACTGACCTGGAGCAATGTTCATGCTGAGCTACTCTACCAGCCACAGTGATCAGGACTGATTATTAGACCAAAGGAGTGAGCTTCCTCCAAAGGGTGAGGAGCTCAGAGCAGAAGGTTCTGCAGCAGACATATGAAAGGTGGATGTAGCACCTCATGATGTGAAATAAAGGTGACGGAGAACCGGACCACTCGGACCCTCCTTCAGCCCAGTGTGTTCTTACTGTGTTGTTTCATACAGGTCACATGAACACGGAGCCTGTGACTCTGCTGTCCCCTCAATGATGTCATTACATGATGTCATTAAACTGGAAATTAGAGCCGGAACAAAAAGCAGGAAGACCTCAGCAGATCAGTTAATCTGTGGCTCAACTCCACCTTCTTGGCCTGGACAACAGCACCACCCTGTGGACAGAAGGTGCAACAGCAGCAGCCTCATCGCTCAGGTCACAGATTAAGGTGTGACACATTAATGGTGTGATGTTTAAATCAGGAGCTCCTGGAGCTGAGCTTACTCCGGCACCACCTCCTCCACCCGAGCAGGTTCTTTGGAGACTTCAGAGGAAAACGGTAATTTAAGCTGCTCAGTGGGTGTTGGTGCGATTCTGCTGTTCGAACATCAGAAACGCTAAAGACCAGATGAGCTTCAGGACAGAAGCTCCTTTGTTCCACTTGGGAAGACTGAGAAACACTTCACCTGACAGGACCTTCACCGTGGAAACGGGATCTTTCATGTGGCTGTAAATCCTCAAAACCTTTGTTTTCAAACATTAAAATCACCCAAATCCAAGAATCTGATTATCTACAGAACTTTAGTTTGAAAACTTTACCTCCACACTCAGATTTTCAGGCTCAGCCCTTAAGATCTCAGCAGATCCACATGAAAGCTTCAGGGTGGAAAACACATCAAAGTTAAAAACGGATCAGTTTGCTGGACGATCAGATCGATCAGTAAAGTCTGACAGCATCAGAGACGAGACGTCTGCTTTTCGGTATTCTTTTTATTATTTCCCGCACAAAAAGAAAAACTGCTTTAGTAGAAGGTGTTCGGTCTCTTGGTGGTGAAGCGGGGCTTGTGCTGGCGGCGCAGCACCCGGTGAGGCAGAGGGAACCTGATCTTGGAGTCCTGCAGGTGGAAAGAAGTCACGATCAGACAAAACGTCAAACGAGCTCGATAATTATCGCATGTCGCCAGCTTCACGACCGCCAGGTTTGAAGACGGAGGCTTGAAACCTGGAAGAGGAATCTGGCAGTTTGTGTGGCGGGTTTTAAAGCTGGAGCTGACGATGGCGGCGGCAGCCCAGAGAGAGCCCCGCCTCCCGCTGAGGAGGGCGAAGACGGGAGGACTTACGTGGAACTGCTTGATGGCAGGTCTGCGACACTTGTTGGCGGGGATCACCTGCACCTTCATGATCTGGATGGCGTGGGCACGGGCACGATGGCGAGCTCCCATATCCCGATCTGAAAGACAGAGGCGGAGCTTATTAGACAGGAAGCAGCTACTCTGTGCAGACTTACAGCCTCTTTAATGACCGTTTGAGAAACATAATGGATCATTGAGTCCCGGCCAATCAGGACTCTCCTGACCCCAGACTCTTACTGAGCTCCTCTCCTTCACCGAAGCTCTGACACACTAAACCTGATCTCCCTGCTATGACACAAACGCCATCGAATGTCCTCCAGTACTCACAGCACTGAGTGACGGCTCCAGACGTGGTCAGGTCTCTGTACTCTCTGTACATGTTGTGGGTGCCGCTGCGGGAATCGTAGCGCAGCCAGATACCGAAGTTCTTCACCTTCAGAGGCGTCTTCTCATGCACCTGAACAGGAAACAGCAGGTCGTTAGGAGACGCCGTCAGAGGAAACATCGAGGCTCAAACGGAGACACTCACCAGGCCACAGTAGACGATCTCTCCAGAGGCCTTCTTCATCTTCCTCAGCTGGGAAACAAAGTACCAGAAGCGAGACTTGGCCACGATGTGGTTCGGGGCGAAGATCCTCATCCGGTACAGGGGGGGGGCAGGGTTCTTGGTAGAGGGCAGCAGACGCCCAATGACTTTGTACTCCCTAAGCTGCAGGAAGAAGACGACGTGTCACACGGAGGTAAAACAATCACAGCAGTCAGACGGACGAAGGTGGGACTTGTTGGGCCTTGAATTCACTTTCAGAGGCACGGCAGCAGCAGAGAAAGGCGACAAGGCCCAAGTTCCTGTTTGCACACCAGACAAAACCACACCACGGACACGGTGTGACCTTTGGGTTTGGGTGCGAATGGAGACGCCATCACAACAGGTAACCCTGCTACAGCTCACCTGCAGCAGCCTGTACACTTAAACAGCATCTAAGCTTCAGCCCCAACAGAACAAACACGTATAAAACATTAACAGCCATAAACGAAGAGCCTGATATCCTGTAACAATGTGGGAACTTAAAACAGAATTCCTAACTTTTAATCATATCTGCTCCTTTTTGGCCATTAGAATGGAACAGAAAGTCTTTATTGTCCTCATACAGATGTACAATGAGATCAACAGCAGCATCTCTTTTCTAAGGTCCCTACAGGTGTGCAGACACCTGTCAGTTACTGAGCAACGGGAGAAAACTAACGGCCCGGACCGCAGGCTTCATTTGGTGGTTTCTATGCAGATTAACGGGTTTTTGTTGAGGCTGTATTTCACCCTGTACTGCCGGGGCTCTGGGCCCGGTACTGAGCACTTTTTATGAAGCGCGGTTCGGGTCCAAAGGAGAATTAAAGCTGCAGATCGCGGGGTTTCTGCGGCACTTAAACACATGCGGTGCTCCGTTTGGAAAAGCGGCGATTCTACAAAAATCTCAGTTTAACCATTAAAACGCTCCACAAAGTGTCCATATGTGTAAAGCACCGATCAAATCGGAGCTGCTCTTTAACCCGGCTCGGTATCCCGGGTTTAAAAAAGCACGCTGGGTTATAGCCCACGGCGACTAACGTTAGCTCCCATTACCGCAAACCGAGCTGCGCTGAAAATGAACCCACATTAAATGAAACTGGCCGGGCCGCTGCGCGCAGCGACAGCCGAGCTCATGTCTCGGGACAGCCCGGAGCTCACACGCACCGCGGCCGCAGCCTCCAGCCCGTCTCCGAGCCCACATGGTGCCGCGGACGCCATGTTGTAGCAGCAAAAGCTTCGGAACGAAAAAGGCTCAAATTGATGTTTTACGTTGGACTTTATGGAAATAATCGCGCACGAGCCTCTCGGATAAGACGTTATTTTGATGAAAATGCCGCGAGAGGCCGCGTGCGAAGTGTATAATTGTGTAAATTAAGATTTTACGCACCGTGCCGGACGCCTTCATGGTGCCACTCGCTCACTGCCACAGGAAAAGAGGAAGTGGCAGGGCGGAGCATGCGCACGTCAAACCCAGTCCGGAAGTCCCGCGAAGGCGCTCTCCGAGTGGAGTCCCCCCAGAAACACATAAAGGGAACTTATTGGCCCGCAGTCTGTCAGACATCTGTACCGCCGATGAAGCTTCTCCGAAGCAGAGATAAAAACCCGATTTTAAAGGCACAGAGCAGCAGAAACATCCCTCCGTGGGTCCTGCAGACCAAAGCAAACATGATGAAGAGCAGCTCTGAGCTTAACCCTGATCCAAGGAGCAAACGGTGAGCTCCGAGTGGCCTTCACAGTAGATGATGATAAAGATTCAGCTTTACAGACTGAAAGGTCTGACCAATCAGCCGTTTCCTCTGCAGACAGGTGAAGCTGAGGACTCATATTGACGCGATCAATCAGTGTGAGGTACCTGTACCTGCTGAGCGAGCTGCTGTATCCTGTCATCTGATCCCATCAGGTGTTCAACTGTTGGAAAGGTGTGATATGATTAGTGTTATCACACACTTGCTCAGCAGCTTTGTATCCACAACAGTGAATGTTCCTCACATTGAGCTCTGACCTCTGACCCCCAGAGAAGAAAACAAACAACGTGGTAAACTGTAACACCGTATACGTGTTATAGCAGGACCTGCTGCACTCTCACCTCTGTTCTCATCATATTACTAATATTTGTGTTTAAATAAAACAGTCCTCATTTATTTATTCATGTATTTGTTTATTTACTGCACATCAGAGGAATTAAAAATAAAAAATAAGTCCTTCTGCAAATGTTCCAAAATCTGTTTTACAGTATGAATATAAACATGTTTGAGCCTGTGGGTTCATGTGGCTGCAAACAGCCGCTTCAAGTGCAGCCTCAGTGCGCTCTCATGTAAACAGTGTTGGTGAGTGTGTACAGGCTTACATTTAAAGACATAAAACCAGAGGAATACAAAAAGCACATGAAGGAAAAGTTACGAATTAACCTGAAATTATGGCAGCAGTTCTGGTGACCATCTGGTTTGGAGTCTATTCCTTTGGTTTTATTTTATTATTAATATTTTATATTATTGACCTGACGCGCCGCGGAGCCGCTTCCGGGTCATCCGCCGTGAGCCGGATGTGACCGTGCGCAGACACGCTGCCTGAGTTACGGGACTCCGGGCGGCGTTGACGGAGCAGAACCAGCAGAGGAGGCCGGTTCTGATTAAGGTAGGTCCACCTCCCTCTCGGAGCACCGACTGTAGACGCGGCACGGCCGCAGCTCGTGGGCTTCGTCCTCGTGAGGTTGAAGGCGCGGTGAGTCGCGGAGGTGCGGGCGGACAGCCTCACCGGGCCGGTGTAAATCGGGACGGATACGCGCTGAAGCCGCTGCTGCTCCGCCCGCGCCGTTACATCTGCTCCTATTAAACTTTTACGGGCGAACTCAGCGGGGCTTGCTGGAGTTTGAGCCCCCGGAGGAGCGCCCTCCGCCCGCCAGAGCAGCGGCTAAAGGGCTAACAGCTAGCATCTAGTCTTTATCGAGGTGAAGACGCTAGCTCGGGGCTAACCGGGAGCAGCGGCCCCGCTCAGGCGAGCTCCATCCTCGACCTGCGACACTCAGGTGTCCGCCTGAGCTGTCCGCTGTGTGTCTGGGTGGTGTTTGGGTGTAAACATGGAGGCTGGGAGTGTTGGCACCACGTTGCGTCAGCCTCCATCCTCCAGCAGCAGCAGCGTGTTCAAAGCAAACACTGGCCCCGAGCACGGCCAGCTCACCTCTGTTCATGATCAGCTGAGCCGGACACGCACTCACCTGTAAATAGAGTTACCCGTCAGGTATGCTGGACACGTAGTCTACCTCACGCTGTGAGAGTCGATTAAATCTTTTTCAGAGAAGTGGAGAAATCCTCTAAACTAGGTGGAAATGGAGTGAAGTCTGTTGGAAAACGCCCTTTTAAATCTGTGTTGTTACTCTTTCAGCAGTGTCCGCGTCATTCATGTTACCTGTAATACAAACTGGATCGATCCGGTTTGTCAGAGCAGCATCCAAAGTTTTCTTTGGTAAAATCTGATGGCTGGTGAAGAGACGCCCTGTTTATGCAGCAGTTACTCACCTTTGGTCACGTGATTTACCTGAAGCTACGAACTGGATCTAATGTGTTTAATATCAGTATAAACTGAGATTATATTCGGACCTGTTATCACCTGTAATAAAGTGACTGGAGTTTGTTGTTTATGCAGTATTTTATTATCACCTGTAATTGTAGTTACTCTTATAAACTACTGATGCGTTTTAAGCTCAGAACACCAGGTAAAGTAACAACAGTCTGTTTACTTTCTGATCCTTCAGTAAGAAAAAAGTGTGTCGTGCTTCTGCTAACAGAAAAAAACATAATTTCATCGTGAAGCTGCTGCTGTTTCTTCTGTAACTGTCCTTAAATAATCTAATTAATCTGCTTTAATCCCGTTAACCTGCGCTGGTGACGTCTCCCTTTAAATCGCCGTGACGCTCGTCTCTGTCGCTCCTTCCAGATGAGAGAGACCTGCCCGGCAGCAGAGAGGAGCCAACCCACCTTGGAGGAAAGCTAACCCACGAATGGCCTGCCAGTCTGTCGCTGCAGTCATGGACGAGCAGGCCCTGCTGGGGCTCAACCCGAACGCCGACGCCCGCTACAGGCAGAGGGTGAGGCCCCCCCCCCAAACATCCAAAACAGTTTAAGCAGAAAGGACTGAATTACTGACCTTTGACCTCAGAGTGGTCCAGCGACGACATGTCAGGGGTTTGAACTGAAATCTTATGGCTCGTTTTTAACTGTTACGTTAACAAAAACACCTGCAGAAGCTTTTGCAGGAAATGGTGTTGATGAGTGACGTGATTGGAGGGTCTGAGCAGTAACGATGTGGACGAGTTCTGCCTGCTCATCTCATTAAAGCCACTCAAAGCTCCTCCTGACCAGAGCCTCTTTCACACACCTGCTTTTCCTTTGCCTGAGCGGCTTTAATGCTCACAGCGACGGAGGCATCAGGGCACCTCTGGGCTCAGTCAGATAAAGGAGGGTTATTTTGAACTGTGGATCATGCAAAGCTGCTCTGCTGGAGTTAAAAGCTGAACCTGTGAACTCGATGATGATGAAGTCGTCTCTGTGTCTCCAGGCGATGGCTTACTTTGAGCAGCTGAAGGAGTCTCAGGATGCCTGGGAGGTTTGTGCCGAGGCTCTCGCCAAAGGGATTTACAGGTGAGTGTCCCGCCCACAGAGCACAGGTGTGTGACTCGCACCTGCAGCTGGACGCGTGTTCAACCTGTGTGTGTGTGTGTGTGTGTGTGTGTGTGTGTTTCAGTGACGACCACGTCAAGTTCTTCTGCTTCCAAGTTCTGGAGCATCAGATCAAGTTCAGGTGAGGAGGAAGAGGCTCAGCTTCTTTACACAGGATTAATCGAAGGTGGAGCTGCTCTCACCTGTGTGTGTGTGTGTGTGTGTGTGTGTGTGTGTGTGTGTGTTGCAGACATGGCGGCCTGAGTTCTGTTCAGCAGCAGCTCATTAGAGAGACTCTGATGAAGTGGCTCCAGTTTCAGGTTCGTCTCAGCGTGATCGGACCTGTTTGTCCTCCTGCAGGTTTCTGCACTTTATTCCATGTGATTTCTGACTGTTGGTGCTACACGTCGTGCATCACTGAGGCTCATCAAAGGCATTAAGCCAACAGCTGCACTGAGGATAATCAGCATTCATATTTAAATAAGTGAATGAAAGAAAGCTGCGACTCCGCAGCCTCAGATTAATATTTAATCTTTAATAGAACCAAAAACATTGTGATGTTAAAGCAAAGCACGTCTGCAGGTCTTTCCCTTCCTGTCCCACAGGACCGTGATGGTCTGAGGGCTTTGTAGGGAGCTTCATCAAAGTAAAACTCAGACTTAGAGCCTGAAGAAGCTGCAGAGGCCTCCTCTGTAGGACTTCCTCTGAGTCAGTCTCTGCTGTGGCTCATCAGAACGAGGCCCTCTGAACACCCTTTGCTCTGTTTGAGTCCTCCGCTCAGCAGAAACATGGTGACCTCATTCTGCAGAAACGCAGCATCACAGACGGCTGACAGGAAACGTGTCCTGTAGACCCCAGAAGTCAAACTGTGAAGGACATCAGACGGCTGCGGGCTGGAGCAGCAGCTGATCGGAGGCGTCGGGCCTCCGGCTCTGTTGCATCACGTGCTCACGTTTCTCCGTCCCGTCTCTGCAGCTGATGAACGCTCAGCCCGAGAAGGCCTTCATCAGGAACAAGGCGGCTCAGGTGTTCGCCCTCACCTTCATCATGGAGTACCTGACTCTGTGGCCCAAGTTCTTCTTCGACATCCTGTCCCTGGTGGGTCTGAACCCTCACGGCGTCGACATCTACCTGAGGACGCTGATGGCCATCGATGCCGAGGTGGTGGACAGAGACATCCTGCACACGCCGGAGGTGAGAGAGCAGGGCATGATGGGAAAACGTGCAATCGAATTTATCTGTGATGTTGATTCAAAGGAGGAGGATGAGATTAATTAACCCTCGACTGAAGAGCTGAAGTGGTGAGAGGATGAACCCTCTGCAGCAACAGGAAGCGCTGACACATGATGCAACAGGAAATGTGTCAGAGGAAGCAGTTATACCAAAGCTCCTGTGGTTTCCATCCATCTTTCCCTGCAGGAGACTCGCAGGAACACCCTGATCAAAGACACCATGAGGGAGCAGTGCATCCTCAGCCTGGTGGAGTCCTGGTTCCAGATCCTGCAGACCTACCAGCAGTCCCACCCGGAGCTCACCTGTCAGTGTCTGGAGGTGGTCGGAGCCTACGTGTCCTGGATCGACCTCAACCTCATCGCCAACGACCGGTCAGCGACGGCGCGCTCGCGCACAGGAAGTGCTCTCAGGCTGTTTCCTGTCACGTCTCACATGTTCTGTGTTTTCAGGTTTGTGAACCTGCTGCTGAGTCAGATGTCCATGGAGGAGCTGAGGGAGGAGGCCTGTGACTGCCTGTTTGAAATCGTCAACAAAGGAATGGACCCGGTGGACAAAACCAAGCTGGTGGAGTCTCTGTGCCAGGTGCTGCAGTCTGCGGGCTTCTTCAATGTGGAGCAGGTTAGGACAGACCATCGCAGCATCACGCAGCCTTCAAACGGCTCACGTGTTTGGTTTAGGGACCAGAGGCCCTGAGAGCCTCGAACTCAGAACAGCTGAAACACGAGACGTTTCTGTCCTGCTTTATGGACGCTGCAGCTAAACTGGCTGCAGTGTGGCAGGAAGATGAGGACACTGAATGAGACGCCTCATTTATACCTTTAACTTCTTCATGCAGAAACAAACATGGAGCCCTGTTTGCAGCGAGCTACAGAAACAGTGTAAAGCTGCTCTGAGGGCTGCACACTCGTTCCTCTGCAGCCACGTGTTTACCTTCCCTCTTCCTGCCCCCTCAGGAGGAGGACGTGGACTTCCTGGCCAAGTTCTCCCGGCTGGTGAACGGAATGGGTCAGAGTCTGGTGCTGAGCTGGACCAAGCTGGCGAAAGCCGGCAGCGTGAAGGAGGCGGCGGAGACGCTGCAGGCCGTGGAGGCCAAGGTGCCGCTGCTGCTGCAGCTGCTGGTGCACGAGGACGACGACATCTCGGCAAACATCGTCGGCTTCTGCTACGAGTACCTGCACGTCCTCAAACAGGTGACTGAGACAGAGACAGGTGTCATTGGTCTGAAAGAGTTCCTGCTGGCTGTTAAAAATATTAAAATCAAGGATGACTAAAGGTTAAAGCAGTGATTTAGAGCTTTCTGAGGTGTTTCTTTTCTCCTCGTAGCTTCCTCAGCTGACAGAGCAGCAGAAGGCGAACATCGAGGTGAGTCTTTGAGCGTGCTCAGAGCTTTCACACACCTGTGTTTGAAGGGAAATGATTCAAATGGGTCCTGCTTGTCACCACAGGCCGTCATGCTCGCTGTGATGAAGAAACTGACGTACGATGATGAGTACAACTTTGAGAACGAGGTGAGTTGCCCCTCCCGCGCCGTCGGAGCGGGGCGGGGCAGGAGGGACCTGAACCTGCTGTGTTTGGTTTCTCAGGGCGAGGACGAGGCCATGTTTGTGGAGTACAGGAAGCAGCTGAAGATGCTGCTGGACCGACTGGCTCAGGTTTCTCCTGAGCTGCTGCTGGAAGCCGTCCGCCGAGTCTTCACCAACACGATGCAGTAAGAAGCGCTTCGAGTTATCGTAAAGATCCAGAGCCGCCGCGCGGTTTCAGTCTGAAATGTTTCCTCTCAGGAACTGGCAGACGGCGCTCTTCATGGAGGTGGAGGTGGCCATCAGGCTGCTGTACATGCTGGGCGAAGCTCTGCCGGCGGCGCATGGCGCCCACTTCTCCGGAGACACGGCCAAGACGAGCGCCCTGCAGGACATGATGAGGACGGTGAGTCACGTGACCCCACGGCTGCGCTCGGGTGGGTGCTCGCCCACCGCGACTTTAACGTTTGTTCTTCTCGAACCCTCAGCTGGTCTCCTGCGGCGTCAGCAGCTACCAGCACTCCTCCGTCGCTCTGGAGTTCTTTGAGACGGTCGTCAGATACGATAAGTTCTTCATCGTGGAGCCGCAGCACATTCCCGGCGTGCTGGTGAGTCGGCTCGAACACGAAGCCCCACATGCTGACGTGCTGTTTCACTAACGGTGCCGTTTGCCAGCAGATGGCGTTCCTGGACCAAAGAGGCCTGAGACACAACAGCCCGAAGGTCCGCAGCAGGGTGGCCTACCTGTTCTCCAGGTTCATCAAAACCCTGCAGTGAGTCCGTCTTCACTAAAGGCTCTTTGTCACAGCATCAGAGATCCTTTAATGTGAAGCAGTTACTGATCAGCTGATTGAGTTCAGGTCCAATCAGAACATGAGGTTCTTGCAGGATCAAACTAATTAGCCTGAAATGTAATTAATGAGTCAGTAAAGAGAAAGCGGAGATCAGAGCTTCATAACGAGCCGTTAACAGGAAGTTTGTGAGAAACAGGTTTTTGTTCCTCTGATTGGGAATCTGTGACGTCACAGTTCAGAAGAGCTAAACTGATTCATCCCTGTGGTCTCTTCTCCTCCTGTTTGCTGACCTCACCGTCGCTCTCTGCAGTAAACACATGAACGCCTTCGTCGAGGACATCCTGACGAGGATCCAGGACCTGCTGGAGCTCGCTCCCCCTGTAAGTATCACCACCACCGGACGCCGTTTCCTCCCGGCTGTGCCGCTGAGTCGTGATTTCTTTGTCCAGGAAAACGGTTTCCCGGCGCTGCTGACCAGCGACGACCAGCTCTTCATGTTCGAGGCGGCCGGCGTCCTCATCGTGAACGGAGAGAGCCCCGTGGAGAGGAAGCAGGCGCTGATGAGGAGCCTGCTCACGCCGCTGATGGACGCCTTCCGCCTGCTGCTCGCCAAACTGCCCCAGGAGACCGAGGAGGAGCACCAGGCCGCCCTCGCCGACTGCCTGAGCCACGCCGTCGGCTTCGCCAGGTGAGGCTGATCGATTGATTTCTAAAGTTTTACCAGGTCATCCTTTCAGTTCAAGGATCTTTATCGTCCCCTGAGGGCAGTCATTTCCACAGCCAGCAGCTCCTGTGGCTCTGAGACTCGGTCAAAGGAAAGCTTAGGATGCCTCTGCAGGCCATCAGGTCCTTTCCTCTCCTTAGTGTCAAAGATTAAATCCAGTGTGACATCGGTGCGTACTGTGACACCTGAGGACACGCCCAGGAAGCTGCTCCACCCGTGTTAACGATCCCGGCTCCACCCGTGTTAACGATCCCGGCTCCACCCGTGTTAACGATCCCGGCTCCACCCGTGTTAACGATCTCGGCTCCGTCTCTCCTGTTTCAGCCGGACCAGCAAAGCGTTCAGCAACAAGCAGACGGTGAAGCAGTGTGGGTGCACCGAGGTCTACCGGGACTGCCTGCAGACCTTCCTGCCCGCGCTCAGCTGCCCCGTCCAGCGGGGGGTGCTGCGCAGCTCCGTGCGCTCCTTCCTGCATCGAATGATCATCTGCCTGGAGGAGGAGGTGCTGCCCTTCGTCCCCGCTGCCTCTGAGCACATGCTGAAGGACTGTGAGGCCAAAGACCTGCAGGAGTTCATCCCGCTCATCAGTCAGATCACCGCCAAGTTCAAGGTAAAGCCCCGCAGCTCTAAACCCACTTACATGCTCCGACCGGCTGGTTCCTAACAAACCTCTCCTCTCGTTGCCATGGCAGCGGCAGGTGTCTCCCTTCCTCCAGCAGATCTTCATGCCGCTCGTCCTCGCCATCTTCGAGGTCCTGGCACGTCCGGCTGAGGAGAATGATCAGACTGCGGCCCTGGAGAAGCAGATGCTGAGGAGGAGCTACTTCAGCTTCATCCAGACCATCACAGGAAGTGGGATGAACGAGGTGATGGCCAATCAGGGTGAGTCGCTGAGCACACCAAGAAAAACAGACGGGGAGTCGAGAAGGAATGTTTGAAGGTTTGGTCAGAAGGTCTGAGGGAGCAAGTAAAGAATCTGAAGGGAAGGAAAGAAGGAAATGAGGTACAAGGAAAGGGAGGAAAAGCAGGAAGGAAAAACAAACGGAAGATGGAATAAATGGAAAGAAGAAACGAAAGAAAAGGAGAGGAAGGGAATAGTAAAAGGGAGGGAAATGAAGAGAAATGTGTAGAAACGAAATGTTTTGTCTCCAGGGCCGGAGAACATGGAGCGCATCGTGTTCACCATCATTCAGGGCGCCGTGGACTTCCCTGACCCCATCGCCCAGAAGATCTGCTTCATCATCCTCACCAAGCTGGTCGAGCTGTGGGGTGAGTCCAACAATGCAGAAATACGACCCTGAACGCAACAGGAACTGGTTTCCTGCCAGCAGGCCGTCGCCCCCTGCTGGTCGTTACAGACTCCGCAGCTTTGAGCTTCACTCTGTGCTTCTTCTTCTTCTTCTGCAGGGGGCAAAGACGGCATGGTGGGCTTCCCCGACTTCATCTACAAACACATCGTCCCAGCGTGTTTCCTGGCGCCCCTCAAACCGACCTTTGACCTCTCCGATGCGCAGACGGTCCTCGTGAGTTTTGCACCACAGCCCCACCTGTTAAACGAAAGTGTGCATGTTCGTTATGAGTGTCGGCTGTGTTGCAGGTGCTGTCGGAGTGCGCGCTCACGCTGAAGATGATTCATCTCAAACGGGTAAAAACGGGTTTTCTGACGCCTCGTTTGGTGGCACCGAGCTCCGCCCTGATCGTGTTTCTGTTTCAGGGGCCCGAGTTCATCCAGTTCCTGCAGCAGGAGTACCTGCCCTCGCTCCAGGTGACCCCGGACATCTCACAGGTCAGGCAGACTTTAAACGTGTCGTTCAGTCGCAGGTCAGCAAACGCTGACGTGGTCGAAAGCTTCACTGTAGTTATTTTTCCCTCCAGTGTTAACGTGACGTGATTTGGTCTTTTGACGAAAATGTAATTTAGTCTAGTTTTAGTCGACAAATCGTAACAATATCGTCATGGTTACACATCGTCCTGTTACTCTCAACATCAAAGGCGAAATGTGTCCATACTAGTGATTGAAGTTCAGCTCACACACACACACACACACACACTCTGAGTGCTGAAGCGTACGTGCACGTTGCCGCCATGTTGGATGTGTCAGAATCAGCTGAACATGACAGAGATGCTTCAGTCTGTGCTGCACGGAGCTGTTCAAACATTTACAGCTGAAACCGGATCACATGGCTCACCTTTACAGGTCAGAGCAATTATGAGCAATTTTTAATCATATTTGT
>VOQJ01018526.1:16709-32758 GCA_015052665.1 Apistogramma diplotaenia
GTGTCAGAATCAGCAGCCTGAACATGACAGAGATGCTTCAGTCTGTGCTGCACGGAGCTGTTCAAACATTTACAGCTGAAACCGGATCACATGGGCTCACCTTTACAGGTAAGAGTGAGCAGCTTTTTCTTTAGCGTATTTGGTCATTTCAGTATTTTGAAAACAGATGTTGCAGGTAATCCTGTTACGTGGACTATTTAACATTTATAACTATCGGAGAAAGGTAGCTTACTTGTCGCAGCAGCGGGCCGACCCGCTCAACGCGTCCCAAACGGCTCCTCCAATTGGATCTGTGTGCGCGTTTGGATTTTTGTCCCGCCCTTTCACAAAATTAGATTAGTTCTGATTGGATGTCGTCCTCGCCAATTATTTTCGTACCGTTTTCGTCTTTTCCAGTAGTTTCTAGTTTCCCGTTTTTGTCATGGAAAAAAGGTTCGTTGACGAAGACTATGATGAAAATATTTTGTCAACAAAATGAACACAACATTAAATTTGACCTTCTGGCCTCCGTAGATCAACGTTTTACAGTGAAGTTATTCAGTGACTGAAATGTTTCATTCATTATGAAATAAATGTTTAGATTAATTTACAACTACAAATCTGTTAGAATTTTTCATTTTTAATGTAGGTAAAATTTGGCCCTGCTGGCCCTCCGTAGCCTGTGTGGGGTTGGATGTTACCTGGTCTTGTAGGTGTGTCAGAAGCCTGTTAACGGCTCTTTGCTGCTGTGTTTTTGCATCAGGAGCTCTGCCAGGTTCTCCAGCAGCCCGACATCAAAGTCTTGAAAAACTACATTAAGGTACATTTTTTTCTTTTCTTGGCTTTTCGAGTTCGCCTGTTTTGCTGTAACTGATGAGCTTCCTCCTGTCGGCAGGCGTTCTTCCAGCAAGCAAAACTGTAGGAAAGAAACTGGAAGTTCACCGGGACTGAAGGACTCTTCATGGGAAGCGGTCGCACCGCCATCATCAATTTCAAAAATACAGGAACTTAGCATAGGCGCTGCTCTTGCACTTAGAATTAAATGCATAACAAAGCCCAGGTTGTCTAAGTCGGGGACTTGGACCGAAGCTCGGCGAAGTCCCTCCAGCTGAGGTCAGCCGCCCACCTGCAGGAGTGCTCAGAGACATGAAGAACCTTGTGGACGGCGTGAGGAAAGGCTTTGGTGGGAGAGGACGCCGCCCGGCGGTAAAAAAACAAAGATTCGGTTATCCTCAGTGACCTTCTGGGTTAGAAGAATCGATAGCTTTACACTCACATTAGAAAATATATTTCAAAACAGGCTAGACTTGAGTTTTTCCATGTTTGCTGCCACAGAAGGATGAATAAAAAGGGCTGACGGGTTATTTTTATTTAAAATGTGGCGTTTTTTGGGTTTTTTTAATGTGCTGAGGCGCGAATGTTTGGTTTTCAGTTAGAAGTGAAACGTTCCAGCCCAACTCGATCTGCAGATCAAAGATTTCACTCTGTTTGTTCCCTGGTCGGACGGAGATGCTCGGCGTGGAGTTTAAACCGAACACGTGACCGAAATCCACGTTTTTGTTTGCTGTGATATGTTTTTGTTTCAGATGGAAATGAAATGGAGGAACAAAGTGTAAATAAGAGAATAAGATGTTAAAAATGTAAATAAAGTTCCTAGGTTTAGTTTTTTTAATATTGATTCCCATCTGGAAACATGTACGGAAGCCCATTTATGCCAGGAAAAAAATTTATCTACAAGGTACAATTTTTGATTTGTGACATCAAAAGTTTGTATGAATCTCATAATTGTGGCTTGAAAAGTGAACATTTAAATTACTGTAAAGTACGACTCCAAAGTAAACCTGTAAACCTCACAGATGTGACTTTTACACATAAAATGTGAGGCACATTATCACATTTTTACTGATAAATTATAGCAAATTGAGTATATTAACTAGAATATAGTTATATTTTTGACTGTTTTGACTCGATCTTAAAAAACATATATTTTGACTCCATAATTATAAAAAATATAATTTGTAATGTTAAGTCTCAAACATTATTCTGTTGTGATTTAAAAACTTCTTTTATTCCTATTTGCTCTGGTTTCTCTTAAATTGTGACAAAGTTTTAAGTTTGAAATTAAAAAGCTGTGGTCTAAAAGTAAAAATTGAAAGCGATCGTCAAACTTTTGATTAATCAAAAATCTTATGTTAAACATTAACTCTTGTGGCATTTTTATTATAACTTTTGTGGTTTCTCATCATTTTGGCATTTGCTGTTTTCAGTTAAGTTGTGAATTTATTTGACATTAAAAGATTTATATTATTCAAGTTTTTTCGATTTACTAAATATTTTTGTCATTGTCCCTTATAGAAGTAGATTTGATTTACTAATGACTGAGTGATTCTGACTTTTTTGTTGGGTTCTGACTTAATATTTTTACTTTTGATGCCTCGAGTCTCAAAACCTAAAAATAAAAAAAATTATCTGAATTATAAGATGTAATAAGTGTAATCTATCATTTAAATCGTTGGGATTTATTCTGTAAAACTGATTAGCAGATTCAAATTTCTTTTAATCTCTTGCATTTTTTTCCTGGCATTTGATGGCTTCCGTAGTTCTAATTAATGCATATCTCCTGTAAAAACAGACCTTTGCTTGTGTACAGAAGCAGTTCAATGAGTTTTATATTGCAGTGACAATTCAGGATAATTGATTATGCAACGCTTTTACTGTGAAGGAGCTGCCAAACAGTTAAAACTATCCTGAAACAGCAACAGTCTGTACAGATGTTCTTTACACCTCTGGATTTTGTGGTTCCCTCGCTGTACGTCTGCATTACAGGAAATATTTCCACTAAGTTGGTGTTGTCCGGTGCGTTCATCCTAATTCGGTGTAATTTTCCTGAAACCTTGCCTTTGGAAAACCTGCTGAGAAAGTGCCTGAATGTGCTGGTTTCAGTCAAGAGGACATTTACAAATCCAACGAAAACAAAAATGAAATAAACCAAAATTATTTGTTTTTTTTCTTTAAAAAGAGACTCAGCTCTCAGCTGCAGATGAACACATTTGGGTTTAATTGGATGTATAATTTCCCAGTTTTTGTTGCAGAAGGGATTCGTTGACAAAAATCTAATGAAGTATAATCATAATACCTTTTCAGGTCGCAATAAAAAAGTCTTGTCAGCATGGCTTCTTTGTGGTGAATTTAAACCACAAAACAGTATCTGATATTAACATGCAACTGGAACAGAAAATGTGCAAATATTAAAAAATTTCATTCATAGTTTAATAAACTGTTTTTTCCAAAAACCTGAATTATTACGTTTTGCCAGATGGGCGCTCCCATAGTTGCTAGCAAAGTGCAGGCAGTGTAAATACAGTTTATTACACAGACGCTGGTTTGTGGTTCTGATATAATCCACATCAGTTCTCCGACAGAAAAAGAACTCGCTGCAAAGATGTTAGCATAGCAGAAGCATCCTAGCTTGGGAACTGTTAGCCAGATAAGCTAAAAACTTTTTTTTAGCATTTTAAACATAATATCCACTTTGTGACTGAGCAGAGTTATTGTTACCTGGATTTTAATCCAGCTTAGTATATAAAGTTAGAGGGAACGGTTAGCTTTATATATGTGTGTAATTTGGCTTCGCTAATAAACTAATGCTAACTGCTGCTAAAATGAGAATCTGGCCCTTTATTTTTCTCAGATAAAAATCGAATGTGTAAATTTAAATTATACACAATAGTTGTTAAAAGTATTTTTTTTCTAATGTAGCAAAGCTAATGTTGGTAGTTTTTGCCTGTTTCCAGTTTTTATGTAAAGCTAGGCTAAAAAGGTTTACCTGGCATGGGTTTTATTTTTTTAAACAAAATGTTACATTTTTGTTTACTTTAGAACAAATTTATATATAAGCTTGATTATGCTAACTGTTTCAGCTTTGACCATCTTTGTACTAAACACTAAAATTAAAGTAGCTACAAGCAGTTAGCATAATGCTAGCAGACTGTAATGTTGAATGGTAGCTGCTTTGATGTTATGCTGATTAGCAGTTTTTTTTCCTTTTTGTGCTAATCTAGGCTAATTGCAACGTTAACAAAACATTCCAGTTATAAAACCAACAAATTTTACCACCCACAAAAATACAAGATTTTTGTGGGCTGCAAATCTCTTTGGAACATATAGAAGGCCCTTGCTGCCAGTAAGAATTTATATAAGTGCTAGTCCTAATATAACAGACGGATTAATTATGAGTTCATGTTTTAATGGCTGCCATAGAAATGTAATGTGTTTAAGTATTTCAGGTGATTAAAATACTGTTTCTGTAGCTTAAAGAAAGTTAAAAAAAAAAACTTCAGGGAGATGCTCAGGTGGATTTTACTCTGAAGCCTGTGAACTTGTGGTTTAGCTTAGCTTAGCATAAAGACTGGGAACAGCTGGCTTAACTCTGTCCAAAGTGAAAACTACACCTGATGAACAGCTGGCTTATTTGTTAATGACTGTAAATGAAAGACTGGAATTACTGCTTGTTTAATATCTGTATTTTTGCAAAGACTGAAAGGTTCCTTCAGTTTTGGCACAGTTTGGACTCCATACAATCTCTGAGCTGTTACACTAATGCCAGAATCTGCACCTGACTCACCTGTTGGTAAAGTCTGATACCTGTCCCTCCACACACACCTGAAGTGACTTTTTAACCATAGGAGTATTCACGCCGACACTAAAGGTTAGCTCCGCCTCCAGATGTTTACTTTTCCTCCGTCAACCAGCAAAATAAATAAAAGAATCAGAGGTTTTATTTTAAAGACGATTTGTTGGATGTTTGAATTTTCAGATTTTATTTTCCTCAGCAGACTGAGAATTGAAAGTTTGCCAAATGAATGAATTTGTTTATTCATGGTGAAACTGTTTTATTTTTGAACCTTCTGTTTGAGCCGCTGTTGAAACCAATAAAGTGTTTACTAATCATCTCGCAGCTGCTGCTTTATTTAGTATCAAGATGGTTCATCGATTTAAAAAATGCAGCTCAGTATTTTTTAAACAGTATTTGTCATTAATAGAGATCATCTCTCAGAGCCATCTGCACACTTTACAAATGTAATGCTCTTAAAATTTTATATTGTGACATGTTTAAAATAAAGAATTTAAATGTGATTAATTATTCCAGAGAATTTGTAAACTTCAGCTGATGGTGTAAATGTCCTAAACTGAAGTCATTCCGTGAGGTTCTCGGACGTGTCGATCCACAGTTTTGAGAATAAGCTGAACTCCACCCCTCTGACATCACTGACACTCGAGTGTACGCCAGAGGCGAACGGCTGACTTTCTGACTGCAGAGCAAACACGCATCAAGGATCAGATCCTCAGAAGGTAAAGACTGCACCTGCTCACTTCATGCTTTCTTCTTTATTTGATCATTTTTGGACACTAAATAACAGAAATTACTGATGATTCCGTTCAAAGATGTTTGCGTGTCCTCAGCAGGGCTTCGTTATGAGTTTGTTGCAGTTTGAAGCATCTTTTCCTGCAGAACTGATGAATCCTGGATTCGTGGGTGAAGCGATTGCTCTTTTCAGCCTCAAACTTCTCCAGATCCCGATCCCCCTCTGGAACTCGGATCATGCAGAGCGTTGCTGCAGGAACCCTGAACTGATGAAACAGGAAACTGCAGAGATCTTCAGTCCTGAGAGGTGACCTTTGACCTCCACTCTAGCACGATCGACATCATTTGGCATCAACAAACTTTTTTTTTTTTAATCCTTCAACTTAAATTCCCTCAAATCAAACAGGTTTAATGTCCATCATCAGAAAAGTGGCGTCAGCCTTTAATGACGGCGATCGGCCTCAGCTTGATCGCCTTCTTGCTGATGCCGGCGTCGTGACACGTGTTCACTACATCCGTCACGTTTTTGTACGATTCAGGAGCCTGAAGAGACGAAAACACGTCAATCACAACAAACAGTTGAAAGCAAGTAATAACCTGCCCTGACTCCTCCCCTCACCTCCTCCATCACCAGTTTGGGCGATGCCACTCGGATGGCGATGCCCATGTCGGCCAGTTTGTCCAGAACATCCTGGAAGTCCAGGTTCCTGCGGGACTTTGCTCGAGAGAGCGCGCGGCCCTGGAACAGCGGACAGGAAGTCATTTAGAGAAGGAAAACAAACCGACCGTGTGACGGAGCTCGGACTCGTACCGCTCCGTGGCAGGTGGTCCCGAACGTCTCCGTCATGCCCTGCTCGGTCCCCGTCAGGACGTAGCTGCAGGTGCCCATCGTCCCCCCGATGAGCACCGGCTGACCTGTGAGCTGAAAACAGCAGCGAGTTCGGGCGTGAGTCTCGCATCCTTACGGCGGTTCGACGGTCAAACGGGCCGCGCTCTTACCTGGTAGTCGACGGGGATGAGGGGGTGGTGAGGGGGGAACGCTCGTGTGGACCCTTTGCGGTGCACGAGCAGCGTCCTCTGCTTCCCGTCCACCATGTGCTCCTCCACTTTGGCGATGTTGTGAGAGACGTCGTAGATGACGTGCATGTCGAGATCATCTGGTGTTGTGCCAAACACTTTGGAGAAGGCCTGAAAGACACCGGCCAATCATTACTGACTCCGCCCACCTCGCAGTTTAAGTCTGAGAACAATCCAAACAGGAAGTACGTGTCGCTCAGAGGAACCGTCGCTTAATAAAAATAATCATTAAAAACAAAAAGTCAGCAGCTCGACATCCATGAAATTAAATGCAGGTCTCATTAAGTTCAGCAAAATGAATATTAAATCTATTTTACATGGAAATCTGATTTAAAGGTTTTATATGACAGCGGAAACAACATATAAAAAAAGGATTTAAAGACACTAAAATCAAAACTCAGCTATAAATTAGAGTTAAACATTTAAAAAATGCAGAAAATAAAGAATGACTAAAAAGCGAAGCAGAAATATAGTTTTGTCACATTAATGACGCCTACAGTTACATTTTTATAATATTTGTGGTTTGTTTAACTCGACGTTGGAAGAAGCTCCGACTGCGGAGGAGAGGAAAGGTTTTCCTCCTCATCCTGGAGTCTGGAGCAGCTCAAAGCATGGGTCCTCCACACTTCAGACCTGCTGCAATGTTCCTTCAGATCTTCAGACTTCACCTGACTCGTTACTCCTTAAACACCTGATGAGGTCACTGGGGTTCAGGTGAGCATACCTGTCTGGTGAGGAAGGTCATGGAGGAGCGGTTGACCCAGGCGTAGTTTCCTGCGGCCGCCATGCCCTTCAGGTAATCTTGTCCCTCCGGAGAGGTGATGCGGGCGCAGGCCAGCTGACGGTCGTTCACGGTGATTTTGTCACGCTTCATTGCCTTCTCCATGGCAACCAGAGCATCTGTAAACATCAGGTTTGTATTCAAAGTTTAGCAGCAGAAACGAAGTGGACGACCTCCAGCTGAGCTCCTACCTGTGGCCACCTGATGTCCGAGGCCTCTGCTGCCGCTGTGGATCATCACGCACACCTGGCCTTTGTGGTCGATGCCCATCTTCTTGGCGGCGTAGTCGTTGTAGATCTCATCCACCACCTGGATCTCGGCATAGTGGTTTCCTGCTCCCAGGGTGCCGAGCTGCAGCATGCAAACACACACGGGGGGGTTATTTCAGGCCATCAATGATGACAGGTGTGAGGGGCGGGGCTGCTGCTGCAATACCTGTGGCAGGCCTCTCTTCTTGGCCTTGGAGGACACCTTGTTGGGGTCGGCCTGCAGCATCCGGCCATACTCCTCACAGTGCTCCTTATCCTCCGCCCAGGCGTAGCCCTCCCTCAGAGACCAGTCCACCCCCATCTCCAGGGCCTCCTCCAGGTCCCTGATGCACACAGGTTAGTCCGGTGACACAGGTGAGACGGGTCTGTTCTGTGTAACCTACTGTGTCCTGGAGGAAGTTCTACTTACTTGGCTCCCATCGGGATGACGCCCTTAGAGCCGACGCCCACCGGGATGTGGTCGAACAGCGACTGTGCCAGCTGCTCCTTCACCGGCTGGACGTCTCCCTCGTCCAGGTTCGTCCTCAGCAGGCGAACGCCGCAGTTTATGTCGAAGCCCACGCCACCTGGAGGACACACAGAGACACTGCTTTAACAGGCTCGGACACAAAGGTACGAGGCAGCGGGCAGGTCCACACCGGGCCCCCTCCCGACCCGAGTCTCCACCTGAACCAGTTGATCTCAGGACGTGAAGCAGGTTGTGACCCATGACCTTCTGGACTCCAGGATTTCATTGATCAATAGATAGAAACAACGATGGAGTGTTTGAGCCTGCTTTGATCCCAGGTGATTCCTACCTGGAGACACGACGGCGTTGGGGTCGTTCATGTCGAAGGCCGCCATGTTTCCGATAGCGAAGCCGTACCCGGAGTGCACGTCCGGGAGGCCGATGGATTTCTGTGGACCAATGGGAGACACCGTGAGCGTGGACCTGCAGGGTTAATGCGGACACGTACAGGACGCTGACACTCACGTGCACGATCCCCGGTAGTGCCGCCACATTCCCGATTTGCTTCATGGCCGGAAGGAACCCCCCAAAACCTGAGGGGGAGAAACAGAGCGGTGAGGAGCAGGGATCCAGGCGGAGTCTCAGAGGGGTTAAAAGGTCACCGACCTCCTCCTCGACAGGCGTTACGAAGCTCCTCGAACATCAACTTCTCCAGAGAATCGTTCACGTAGAAAACTCCCTCCACCTGAGAGGGAGGCGACAGGAAGTCTCACTGCACGTTTCACACGTCATTCTGACGTTCACTCCTTTAAACCCTCAGAGCCCCGCCCCTCTGAAATCAGCCTCGTTTTCCCTCCGTGCTTCTCTCTCACCTGCAGACGTGTTCGCTCGTGACTCACCTGTGGACATTTGTTTAATGACGTCAAGGCAGCTGCCGGCTCGGCAGCCACGTTAGCTGTTAGCCGTTAGCTCGTACCTGCATGTTGGGGACGAAGCCTTTTTTGATCCTCCAGCAGTTGGAGGTGATTTTATCCAGAAACTGCAGCTCATCGTTGTAGCTTCGACTCATGGTTCCAGTTGTCAGATTCACTCTTTAACGACGCGTTTCTCCGCTCTGACGTACAGAACTGTCACTGTTCCTTCTTCTTCTTCGCCGTAGTCTTCTTCTTCTTCACTCTTATTGGTGGTTTGCCAACAACGAAATGGTTCAATACCGCCACCTGCTGTGTGGAGGCCGCGCCAAACTGAGCTGATGTGGGTTTCAGCACCGTTATTATTTCATAAACACGAGGCTGGATCCATCCGACTCTGACATTTACAGTATTTTCCACACAGAACGTTAATCTTCATCTCATCATTCGGTCCATCGTCCGCAGATGTTGAAGCTGTCGGTTCATGTAGCTGCTTCCTTCCAGCGCTGCAGATGATAAAGGCTCACACTGGAGTACAAACCTGATGTCCTGATGCTGAGAGTTCGGGTTTCCTCGGTGATGGTTCAGCTCTGTGATACTTAATAAATCCTTTGCCTTCACTTTCTCTTCTCCAGCGTTTCTCCTCATCGCTCGCTGCTGTGGCTTCATTTACTGATTCCTGCTCCCTTTGAGCTCTGTTCTGATCATCGACCCGGGTTTCAGTCTCTGCCCCCACCGAGTCAGACGTCCCTCTTTGCATTTTTAATAGTGTTTCTTATATTAGCTCTGACTTTTATAGTCAAGACTCTGATTTACAGGCTACTTGAATTTAATGGATATTTTTGGCCTCGTTTCACCTGAACAAACACCCACCGACACATCACATGTCCTCATTATAAGACATGAAGCTTTTATAAAGGTGGTTCCCTTTTTATCATTTAGCTGATTTACCATACTGTCACAGCAGCTGACTGAGCCTGGTTCCTGTAAAAGGGAGTTTTTCCTTTCCATCTGCACGCATTTAAATCTAATTTCAGGTATGAGTCCCCTCAAAGCCTCTGTCCTGTGAGCCGCCTGCAGCTGTGACTCATTTCCTCATTTCTCCCTGCTGTTGTTGATGGTGGATAAAGTGGTGCTCATATTAAAGGTCAGGGTCAGTGTGAAATGCACTGCTGTGATTGGTCAGAATTCACCTGTACTAACTTCATAAATGACCTTTTCACCAGACAAAGCCAGTCGTTTTAAACAGCACAGAAATATTTGTATTATTCTGATTTCTTCTTCTGCAGGTTCATTTATTCATGCACATGTTCCTGAAAGTCTGAGCATTCAGAGATTCACACTGCTCGCTGCTGTCACTGTTCATTTTTAATATTCAAACAAAAACATCACTACTAATAATAACAATAACACATGCGTAATAAGAATAAATAGATGTATTTCATGTAATGAGGACTGTTATTAAGGTCTTTTATTGCAGAAGTCAATAATTATAATAAATTTATTAGGAAATATTTTTGTTTTTACAAACCTTACCACTGAAAGTTTTATTGTGAAAATCTGAGCCGGAAGTGGTGTGTTCCGCGTTTTAGGTCCGACACTTCCGGTTTGTGTGTTTACGCAGCAACACTTGCAGCAGCGTCCTGCCGGCAGCTCAGCGTGTCTGTTCCACTTGAAGCTTTCAGGACCGAACCTCCGGACCCCGCCCGCCGTCCCGGTGAGTGACCCGGGTCAGTGCAGCCGGAGCCGCGCTAACGGCGGCGGCGGGAAACGGTAACAACGGTCAGACGGAGAAACGAAAACGAAACGTTTGTTTTCAAAAGGACCCGGTGACGCTCCGGAGTCCGCGTGAAGTTAAACTGCTCCAAGTGTGACGTTTTCACGCGAACACGAAGATAAAGCAGCAGAAACTTCTCGGCGTCGTTCGTGACTCATCAGAAGTTCATTCCGGCGGTTTTCTAATCAGTTCCGCTCATAAACGCCAACGTTTAACGTGACGGAGTCACCTGGTGCGCAGCAGCGTCACGCTGCGTGTTTACCACGATCAGCTGATCCGGTGCAGCGAAGCTGATTATTGATTTCTGCCATAAAAGACCGAAACAGTCCTCAGACGGTTTATACTTAAACATGTGCGCGTGTTAGTGTTGTTGTTTTCGTTTGAATATTAATATTCAAACATGTGGACACGCCTGTAAAACCCTCAATTTATCTCACTGTAACACCCTGTGTGTGTGTGTGTGCGTGTGTGCATGCGTGCGTGCGTGTGTGTGTGTGTGCGCGCGCGTGTGCAGAAGCATGAAGCTGCGGGTTCGTATTAACAGGCAGACCAGCTGTGTGGAGTTACTGGGAGAAGATCCCAGTGTGAAGGACCTCAGAGGTCACATCAGGGAGACGCTGCTGTCCTCTCATGGACTCAGGTGTGTGTTCTTCTCTCCTCTGTAGTCTGTAATCGGAGCTGCGCTTAATAAAGTGTGTTTGTGTTTCAGCTCAGACGCAGAGTTCGGTTTGTCTCTGAGCGGCTCCGAGCTGCTGACGGACGACGCTCAGACTCTGGCGTCCTGCGCCATCGTCTCCGGAGATCTGATCTGCGTCCACCTGCCACCGACTGAAGCTGCCCCTGCAGCTTCCACCCCCTCAGCAGCTTCCACCCCCTCAGCTGCTTCCACCCCCTCAACCTCGTCCGCGAGCTCCACCCACACAGCAGTCGACAGCTCGACAAACCAGAGGCACGATGGGCAGACCCCCAGCACGTCCTCCAGCCAGGTGAGAGATTCACCTGTGGAAGCTCCTCCTTTGGTCATTCAGGTGGGTGGGACAGGTATCTGCTGACGCATCGAGGTTGGTTCCAGTCCAGGTGTGTGCAGTTAGACTCACCTTTAAAATGGGACTCGGGACACGCCTGAACCTTAACGGACCCACGTGGTGTCCACATACTTGTGGCTTCAGTGCTCTTTTACTTTCATGTATAGACGATCATACCACACCAAACACTGCCATGTAACACACACACACACACACACACACTTTGGACTGATGTGAGCTCTGCTCTCCCATCATTGAACAGCATGAGCGCTCTGACGCGTCTCAGTGGGACTCAGAGATGAGAGAAGCTTCCAGGTGAGCAGGAAGCAGCTCAGCCTCTGAAACCTGAGATGTTGAGTTTGGACCCGGACAGGTGAGCTCTGACGAGCCTGCAGTGACCTGAGTTCAGCTTTCTGAGCCTGGAGCTCTCCGTGCTGGACCCTGATGGACTCGAACCTACATACAGTCTGTGGTTGGTTCCTGGTCCTCATTAGAGCGGTTATATCAGGGTCTTTACAGAGGTCAGAGGTCGATTAGAGACTGTAAATAAACAGGAGTGGGTTGGTGTTTGTTTGGCTGTTTTCAGACTGAAACAAACAGATTATTGTACATGAAGTCAGGAGGTGCTTCACCCATCAGCCCTGACGTAGACGTAGTTGATGTCACCGAGCTCACAGTTTTGTTGCCGTTAAACAGCCGAGCGGCGGCGTAGGTGGAGGCGGTCCCGGGGTCCTCACAGAGTCCTGCGCGGTGCCAAACTCTGAACCTTCAGCTGCCGTCTGGGAGCCCATGCTGTGCAACGAGGCCGGGGACGGTCAGGCGCCGCTCTCTCTGGAGCTCCTCTACCACACGGCCCAGGTCACCAGCCCCGACGACGCCATCATGGTGGCCGGACATCTCCTGATGCTCGAGACCGGGTTCGTTCCTGAGGTAAGGCGGCGAGGATCAGGTAAACAGGTGAAGGCGGGCACTTTGAGCCAGTGTGTACATCTCCACAGGGCAGCGAGCTGAAGCCCGGTGAGATGCCTGCTGGGTGGAGGCGTGTGGATGGACTCTACAGGCTGCAGTACACTCACCCTCTGTGTGAGAGCAGCCTGGCCTCGCTGGTGGCTGTGTGCATGAACTCGGTGCTCGTCATCAACAGTGAGTTTAAACACGTTCTTCATCTTTAGAGTTTTTCTTCACATCCTCCTTTGAACAGGTGTGTTTTCAGCTGCTGCTCATTTGAATCATCTGAGGTTTAAAATACATCTGTTTTTTATTTGACCTTTTTTAATGACGTGCTCTGAATATGCTGAATACACAAAATCAAACAGTGGGAAGGAAAAACTCCCTTTTAACAGGAAGAAACCTCAGACAGAACCAGGCTCAGGGAGGGGGGGTCATCTGCGAGCGGTGGGGGTGGGGAGGAAGGAGAGCTGAGCAGAGAGTCGGGAGACTTTGACCTTTCAGTGTCCTGTTTCTTCTTCCCACAGCGATTCTGAAGGTGACAGAAACCGTCAACCCCGTCTGCAAACTGTGTCTGAAAGCATCCAGCTACGTGACCAACGAGTGGCCAGGTACAGCTGTGACTGGTCGGCATGACGACACCGCCGGCATCAGAGTGTCTGTGATCCATTGTCTGTCTGTCGTTGTTCAGGAGGAAGTGCAGCCGCGGCGTTTAAAGACCTCAGCAAACTGTCCCGACTCTTCAAAGACAAGCTGGCGTACCCGGTGATCGCCGCCGCCAGAGAAGGTAACGAGTCGAGTGTCGCTGAAATCATCCACCTCACCGGCTTCAGTCAGAGAGAAGCTGAACTGCTTTGATCATCAGTCTCGTTTCAAACATATTTATCACACGTTTAAACCAAACTGCTTAAAACTAAACCAAACTTTAATGTTGTTACAGTTTTATTAAAATTGTAATACATTTAAGTTCTAAGTATTAAAGTGTCTGATAAACAGTGCATTTTTATTATTTAATTGGTTTACATTGAGTCACTTCAGCGTAGAATCGTAGTGAACACAGAGAAACTTCCTGCTGAAACTGGTGAAAAAAAGACCAAATGAAGTTCAGGGGTCAAAGACTGGATGTGCAGTTTACAGTCAGCAGGAAATCTCAGTGACATTTTCTTTGGTTAAACATGAAGAAAAAAAAGCAAAACTCCAAAATCTCGAGTCAACGAGAGAGAGAGTAAGAAGTTACACTATGCAGATGATATTCTGTTATATCTGATTGATGGTGTTTCCCTCTAATAATGCTAACGGGCTAACATCTCATGCTAACTGTGGTGTTTCAGCGATGGCTCTCTCCCCGGCGTTTGGTCTGCCGGCTCTTCCTCTGGAGCTCCTCCTCCGAGTCCTCCGCCTGCTCGACGTCCACTCTGTGGTCAGGCTGTCGGCGGTCAGCCGCCACTTCAGTGCTGCCACAGCGGACTGGATGCTGTGGAGACACCTGTACCTCCGTGACTTCTCAGGTGGGAGAAAATGGTTCTGAACCTCCTCCTTTATGTTTCTTTAAGGCTTTTGTTTCATCTCTGTAAACACGAGAGCTCGAAAAGGTTTGAACGAATTCAGATCAAACTGTGTGGAGTCCAGTTATTAACAACCTCTGACCCCTGACCCCTGACCTCCTACATTATGTTGCGCTGATCCGAGTTTTACTGAACTACAAACTTCAAGGACGTTTAAAACTTTGCGTCCTCGGGGAGGTCTGTGCTTTCTTCTGTTTTTTAATGAAGTGATTATAATTAAACTGAGTGTGTTTGCTGCCGTTCAGATTCAGACCAGAGCGAATCCAGATACAGTAACTGGAAACAGGTGAGAAACTTTAAATACGTTAAAATCTCATAATAACAATAATAACTGGAGCTGCACTTGAATGTTTTCATGCACGAGTGACGATTGAAGAACCACATTAATTCTTTCAGATGTGATTTTTAAATAAAGGTGAAAATAAGTACAGAAGAATCAAAGCTGTTTGATCTTTTTGTTTTTCAGCATTTTGAGTCAAATCAATACTTGTGTGACTGTATTCACTATAACAGATAAAAATCAGGATTATTTTATGATGCCAGAAATATTCTGTGGCAGTGAATTTTACTCCGATTTAATCCCACCTGAGCATCATTTCAGGTGGCTGTAATATCATCCCCGCCAGCAGAGGGCAGGCGTTTGTAGCAGAGCTTCACTCATTAATTGTGAAACCTCGTTAAGGTCCCTACTGCTGAGACCATTCAGTAATCTATTACTTTAGCCCCTGTCAGGGTGAAGGTTCACTTCAGTGACACTTTATTTGATTAAAAAGTTTCACAGAAGCTTTAAATTCTGATTTGTTGCTGATTTTTATGTTTTTGTGTAAATGTTTTTTCCAGCTCTACAAAGTCCGCTTTGAGCTTCAGAATGATAGCCGCCGGCGCCACCTGCCGTCTTACTTCCCTCATTACCGCGACGGGCGCACCTTCCCCCGCGCTCCCTGCCTGCACTACCCCCCGGTGCCGGGCATCATCGGCGGAGAGTACGACCAGCGACCACACCTGCCCCACGCCCTGCTGCCCCGCCCCCGCCACGACCCCATCGGCCCTCTCGCAGACACCACCAGACGACCCCCCCGCGACCTCCACAGAATCCCACCCCCGGGGGGTCGACCTGCAGACGTCCGGAGAGGGTTCATTTGATCTTCGACTCACTGCTGAATGGAACAGAGTGACATCACTTCCTGTTTCACTCTGAGCTCAGAATGAAAAACTGGCTTCATAAAGTCCTGAAAATAATAAAACTTTTCTGCTCATTTAAACTTCACAGCAGTTTGATTCATTCAACATGAAATGATTTATTAAGCAGCAGAAACTGATGAGGACAAAATAACTAAATTATTTCCTTAAAATATTTAGTTATGTGAGTTTATCTTTGCATTATTTAATAAACACTTTAACACATTTATTACAAAACATGAAGTTTTAGTTCTCAAAGTTCTTACGTTTTTATTATTAATCCAACGTCATGTTTGATAAAAGTGCAGAGTGACATCATGAGGTACCTGATGCTCGTGCAAACAGGTGGGTTTTCAGGTGGGAGTATCAGTGAGGTCAGGACGCCCCCTGTGGGAGGTCGAGGAGGGACGAGTGAGCAGCAATATTCAATATGTGAGATTATGAAGAGATTTGTAGGTTTTAGGGGGCCAGAGGAGCTCCTGAAGGGTGGGGGTGACCTGATGGGGGCAGCAGAACTCTGGAGCATCTGAGGTTCATGGAGCACGACGAGTGGATTACAGTAATTAGAGTGTGACGGGACCATCCACCACACCCGGGCCTCCGTCACACCCATGCAGACTGAGCAGGGTCCCTGCTGTGGACCTCTGCTTTCCACGATGACACCCGAGAGTGGACTTTGGGTTCTATCATCATTTCGGGGGCTGAGGTTGGCTTGGAGAACATCT
>VOQJ01018526.1:43568-54875 GCA_015052665.1 Apistogramma diplotaenia
AAACACACCTGGTGAAGGGTCACAAACACACCTGTTGAAGGGTCACAAACACACCTGGTGAAGGGTCACAAACACACCTGGTGAAGGGTCACAAACACACCTGGTGAAGGGTCACAAACACACCTGTGAAAGGGTCACAAACACACCTGGTGAAGGGTCACAAACACACCTGGTGAAGGGTCACAAACACACCTGGTGAAGGGTCACAAACACACCTGTGAAACACTCTAAAAGATGAACTCAAACCTTTAAGCTAATAAATGAAGCAGGATAATGATGACACGGCTCTGAGGGAAAAACTTCAAGGTACAAATAAATAAAATTCTGTGTGAAAGTTTAAATACAAAAAAGTGCAAAATGGCTCAATACATTCAGAGGTCAAAGGTTAAAGTGAAGACGAAGTGTTATCCTGTTCATAAGTCATTTTTAACGTTTGTTTTCAGATCTTCACGCCACCTCCAACCTGCGCTCGCGCTCGCTCTCGGGCACCGGCCGCTCGCTCGTCGGCTCCTGGCTCAAACTGAACCGAGCGGAGGATTACTTCCTGCTCTACTCACACCTCACCTACGTGACCCTGCCGCTGCACCGCATCACCACAGGTCAGAGGTCACACACGCGCACACTGTGCACTGCAGAGCCATACCGCCCTCTGCAGGCAGGCTGCAGGAACTACAGAGAAATGGCTGAAGGGGTCAGGCTGTAAAAGAGAAATCTATGAATATATTTTATTATTTTATCATGTGCAAGACTCGACCTCTCCATCTGTTTGTGACCTCCTGCAGTGCCTTCATGCACCAGCAGGGGTCATCACAGTGTGTGTGTGTGTGTGCGTGTGCGTGCGCACGCTGTTACTCCGTGTGCTTGTGTTTCAGACATCCTGGAGGTGAGGCAGAAGCCCATCCTGATGACATAGCAGATCCGGACTCAGAGCATCACTACGAAGTGCCTCCTGCATCAGGCCGCCGAGACAACAGCAGCGCCCCCCGGTGACCCGCAACCAAACCGCCGCTTCGCCCGGAGACGCAGACGCGCCGTCAGAGGGACGACGACCAAACCAGCCATCCGAGAAGTGCCTCTGAATCCTTCAGTCACTGCGGCCATCTCCATGGAAACGGGGCCCAGCGTCAGGGTCACGCGGCCTCTGCGTGAAGCGACCGGGAGCGAAGCGAAGAATGTTTTCTCTGTAAATACCTGCTGCTTTTCTCACGGAGACTCAGGTCGGGCTTCTAAAGACCGCCTCTTCCTGTCGGGCTCGCCGCCACCTCACCGACATCCGAGTCCAGCTAAAGGGATTCTGGGTCCGTGTGTGAGAGGAAACGGCGGGGTCACCTGATCCATACAGGAAGTGGTCGCTTCAGAATAAAATACTAACCTGTCAGATTTCAGAATATTGTTATTCGTCTAAGTTTAAACATGTAACAGGTAACTTTTAGCTAAAGTCTTAAATCACAGATGCTAAAAATAAGAAAAATACTAAACACTTTTCTGTTCCCACAGTTTTGTAGATAAACATGAAATAAACTACGTTTATTCATAGTTATAAAATTTATTATTAAACCTTCGAGATTTTACAAGAAAAGTGCGATTTTAAGGTTCGGTCGCACTTTAGTTTCTCCAAGAAAATTTTTTAGTTGTACATTAAATTTCTCTCAAAATGACTTTGATACCTACGGAAGCCCCAAAGGGTCGTGGGTGGAAAAAGTGATCGCGTTAATGCGGCAGCAGGCTGAGAGGATCAGCTGACAGCAGCAGGGCGGATCCACCTGTTCTTGTTGCTGCACAACACCAAAGTCCTAATGTAGGTTTTTAGATCCTAAAACTTCAGTTCAAAAATCTTTTAACGATGAATAAACTTTTAAATTTTGAGTTAAAAACATTTAATGAGAAAAAGTGTGAAAGTAGTTTTTATGGTTATTCATAAAGTTGCAGAACAAACTCATTAAGCTGAGAATTAATTTAGAAAGACTGAAGCTTCAGTGTAAATATTTGGCTTTTATTCTGAAAATGTTACTCTGCATTAGTACCTTAACCTTCACAAATCTTAAGTATGACTTTATAATAAAGTAAAATCCGAGCAGGAAGTAACAGTTTTAATGGTGCATTCAGGTTTGCGTCAGTATTTGACGTCTCCCGCCGTCTCCTCGTCTGTGATGAAACTCACCGAAGAGTTTTTCCGGCTTTCGTTTCAAGCTGCGGCTCACAAACTGGAAGTGACTTGAAAACCTGCTGAAGGTCCGACAGGAAACTTCACGAAGCCGCCGGTGGCTTCTGTCCTCTGAGCTCCTGAAGCCTTAAATATGACTCTGACATTTGCTTTCACTTCCTGTTTATTTAAACTCACCTGAGACACGACCAACCAGCCGAGGCTTCGAAGCATCACCTGCTGCTCACCTGCTTCACTGTTTCACGTCCCGGAGCTGAGCTTTTCGGACAGCGCAGTAATGTTTGAGGGACGAATTTCACACTTTAAGTTTTCACGTTGAATCAGAAAATTTAACTGATCCTTAAATTCTGTTTAAAGTTGTTTCAGAATCTGTTGGCAGTTTGTGGTTTTTGAGGGATGAAATAAAGAACCTGAAGGTATTTAAAACAACTTTAGGATTTAAACGAAGATAAAATGCAGCGTTGGTGGATCGGTCGGAACTTTAGGGAAAAATCTGATCCGTAAAGTTTGAGAGAAAAACGATTCAACGTTACAAATTCGTACTTTATTAAAATGATTTTGTTTCCGGATGCTGAGCTTCAGTAACTGTCCCACAGTCTGTTATCAGTGACTCTGAGGCGCCATCGCAGATCACTTTTCCTGTATTCGAGCCTTTGTGCGTTCCTCATCCGCGTCATCGATGACGCGTCATCGATCCTGCAGCTGAATGTATCCATGTGAGAAACGCTTGGAGCCTTTTTGGCAGCAGTTTGTTAAACTGTTTGACACTTTTGTACACAGTTCATGTGCATGTTCCTGTTTATTTACCGCACGCGCTCAGTCTGCACCAGAGCCACAGCTGTAGTTAAAGGCCACTTATTCTGCTTCATGTTTTTATTCTGGGGCTTTACGAGAGGAGCTTAGTGTGATTCAGTCCCCCCCCCCATCACAGAGATCTGAGAACAGTCCTACAGCAGTCTGATCGGTGTGAAGGTTCTCCAGTGGACAGCACTGCGCTGAGGTCATCCCTCATATTTTGTTCGTGTGTTTTTACCAGTGAGATAAGAACCAGAGTCCACATGACAGACAGCAGAGAGCAGCTTGAACCTGCAGAAACATTCTGTTTCTTTATTTAATCTATATTAAAAAATGCCAAAAATAAGTTTCACAGTATTTTGCACCGAGGTGATTCCAAAGAGCTGATGGACCTCTGCAGGGTCTCCTGGACACGTGGAGGACCACAGGTGTGAGGTATGTACCTGTTTCCCTTTTCTCCTCTAAATGGGAAAACAAGGGGTGGCTCAAGACTTCTGCACACTCTACGACTACACTGAACCTCAGGACGGTGTTTGGAGCTTCTTCCTGAGGTTTGGATGTAAAACTGATCAATTTTGTTTTAATCTTAGAAATGGACTCAGTTATTATTGGGGGAGGAAGATGATGGAGGAAGATGACGGAGGACAGAATCTGAGCTTTTCCCACTTTCATGCCGTTTTGCCTCCTGATGTCGGCCTTTAAAACCCGGAATGAATTCTACAGAATGAGACTTGAACCTTTGAGCAGGCGGACCTTCAGGAGCCAAAAAGAAAACCACAACAGAAGAGCTTCTGCTTTCCTTTTATTCTCCAATACACGTCTTTACAAATGTTCTCAGACGATGACGGCATCTGGAAGGCCGAGCTGAAGGCCACACAAAGGACACTTGGAAAACGACAGTCTGTTTACAGAGAATAAACCGCCGCGCTCTCCGGGGAACATTCGCTCCGAGTAGAAACCCTGCCGACACAATAAATAGTTTCCGGAGCAAAACAAAGAACAGTCAGCAGACGCACTCTAAAAACAACTGTTACTGCAGGTATTTAATTTGTAAAACCAAATCGACTGGCCCGTTGTTTGGAGCTTCCCCCAAAACTACTCAGGAAGTCACGCGTTCAGTCACACAGACAAACCGTAAACCGAAGCACTACGAGTCTCTGACAGCAGCGATGAACCGGAGGGAATGTAGGCGACGACCTGCTTCGATTGTTATGATTCAAAAAGACGATTCACAGTTTGACGACCAATTCGGTGTGATCAGACGAGGGAACGACGGGTGTTTGTGAGGAGGGCGGAGCGTCCCGGGGGGCCGAGGAGGGCCGCGAGGAGTCGCTGACGGCTCGGGGGAGGCGGGTTCGGGTCAGGCCTTCTTCTCTTCCAGGATCTTGTGGAGCTCGTCGGCGTCCTCGGCGGCTTTCACCCGGATCAGGAGGGTGACGGGGGTGGTGGGGTTCTTGTCGTCGATGGGCGGGTTCGGCACGCAGAGCACCATCACGTTGTTCTTCCCCACCCGAGAGCACGGCATGGACGACTGCACGATGATGTTCAGCAGGATGTTTCCTGAGAGGGGAGGAGACGCCTGTTACCAGCTGAGTCCTGATTCAACATTTATTTGATTTATTGGCTTCTCACAGCTGTAATGTTAAACACTATGATAACGTTAAAACAAACTGTGACGTTCTCTGATTCTAAATTAGAGAACATCAGTTATGAAAGAACAAACATGCTGTTGGCTGTCAGCCACTCCACCCGCCTGCCCCCACAGGAGTGGTGACGGCTGCAGGCCGCTCCACCCGCCTGCCCCCACAGGAGTGGTGACGGCTGCAGGCCGCTCCACCCGCCTGCCCCCACAGGAGTGGTGACGGCTGCAGGCCGCTCCACCCGCCTGCCCCCACAGGTGTGGTGACGGCTGCAGGCCGCTCCACCCGCCTGCCCCCACAGGAGTGGTGACTGCTGCAGGCCGGCAGCAACAGGACAAGATATAGTGAGGCAGGATTCTGATCGTTCCTAATTTTGAGGCCGTCGATCAGCCGCTCTGATTCGACTCAGCAGTTCCTGTAACTGACCAGCAGGAGGAGCTGTCTGACTGCAGCTCAGACCTCATAACAGGAAGAAGCTGCTGAATGTTTTGGGGCTGAAACCTGAAGCTTTTTTACACTGTTTTAAAAGCTCAGTGTTAGACTTCATGCCCCCCCCCGGCAACCAGTTGGTGTGTTGCTCTCACCCAGGTTGGTGTCGGCTCGGATGATCATCTGAGTCTTCCCGTCGGCAGTCTGTTTGAGGTGCAGCGTTCCCACTCCTTTGTCTTTGAACTCCGAATCCTTCTTGTAGAACATTTTACACCTGGAAGCAGAGCAGGAACATAAATCCTCTGATGGAACGAGTCAGGCAATGCAACACCGTTTCTATGACAACATTCAGGGACGCTGAGGAATAAAATCTGCTTAAACACGAGTCAGGGACACTTTGCAGGGTGACCCGCCCGACCTCCTGAGGTCAGATGGGATCGGGCTGCCATGAGACAGCGTTCTGTCTTCGGTGTGATTAGCATTTCTCAGCCTGCTCCGCTGAGTGAGGCTGGGAGGCGAAAGGAGGAAGTCATGTGACCAGCAGCCAATGAGACGAGTCTGCACTCAGCTTACAGCAGGAAGCTCATTTATTGAGCTTCAGGTTCACCCCTTTGTACTCGAGCTGTGAGGAAACTTATCACAGCGATTGGTACTCTGTATCCATGGAAACCTGAACACGAGAATCGTACCAGACGGAAACGTTGGTTCACTGCATCGCTTTTCTGACTTCCCTCACAGATCAGAGTCAGCACCCTACAGGACACCGTTATCAGGACGTTAATTTACTGCCTGTGACAGCTTCTGAGCGCGCTCTGTGAGGAGGCAAATGTCCAACGTACTTCTTGGAGTAGAAGGCGTCGTCCTCTTTGACCTCTTTGACCTCCGGTTTGGGCGGCTCCTCCGACTCCTCGTCACCGTTCTCGTCTACAAACAAACAAAATCACGTTTCACACTTAAATCTGTTTCAAGCTGACACGATCAAAGTCAGCTCGACTGATTATCAGAAACAATCTGCATCACAGGGAGAAAACAGCAGCAGCGTTTTACCTGTGGGCTGATTGTCCTCGGCTTTCGCCCCGCTGAAGGACAGCGGCACCGCTGATCCTGGAGCTCCAAACAGGGAGGCCTGACCGGAGGAGGAGGAGAAGGAGAAGCTGGAGGGAGTTGATTTGGACCCTAAGGAGCCCAAAACCGACCGGTCCACCTCCTCCCCGAACTTAAATGTGACCCCGGCAGGGATCGGAGTGGCGGTGGAGCTTTTCTCCCGAGTGGCGTCGTCTGTCGTGTTTTTGGTGAAGGAGAACAAAGTGGCGGCAGCAGCTGGAGCCGCTGAACTGCTGCCGGAAGATGGAGGAAGAGGGGTGGCCGTGGCTGGCAGCATCCCTCCCTGCCTCTTCTCCTCGGAGCCTCCATCAGCAGAACCGGCGCCGTACTGCCGCTCGATGCTGGCCAGGTGGCGCTCGTAGTCCCTGAAGATGGGGTTGAGGTCACACAGCGGGTTGTCATTCACATGTTTGGTGATCCAGTCCCGCACGGAGCAGTTGAGAGCCGTGAGCTGCCGGCTGTACTCCTTGTTGCTGCTGCCGGAGCTCGGAGACGTGCTGGGGGCGGAGCCATTGGTCTGCTTGGTGGTGATGTCAGCAGCAGGTTTGGCCGAGGACGGCCCGTTAAAGGTCAGACCTGTAAAGGAAGAAATGTTAGCGATGGCAGACAGAGGCCCTCCACCGCTGCAGCTGCAGCTAATATTTCTTTATGCTGAGCTCCCTTCATTTCATGCCTTAGTATGTTTAAAACTAATGAAAAGCTAATCAAAGACGACATTTTGAGGACGAACAGGATTCCTGTCAGGTTCCAACACACTGACGAGACGTCTCTGATCAATAACCGATCACACTGATCCGTGTCCTGCTCACCGGCTGCAGACGAGGACGCTGCAGGAGAGGAAAACACGCCGAACGAGGACGCGATGCTGTTCCCGTTCGTCAGACCGCCGATGCCTTTGAATCCCCCACTGTTCCCAATCCCGGCGAACACAGAAGGAGTCGAGCCGCCGCTCGCTGCCGCCGCAGTCAAAGAGAAGCCTTTAAAGCCTTTGAACGCTCCGCCGCCCTCGCTCTGAAACAGGAAAGAGGATTATTTATGGCCACAAACACACAAACAGTTTACGTGGGTGTTCTTCGGGTACCTCAGCTCCAGTGTTCCTGCGCTTGGCCTTCTTAATCGCTCGATTCTTCAGCACATCGTCGCTCGCCACTGAGAACGTCCCGGCCTGAAAGGGCGGCAAAATGACCCGAGTTAGACTCACATAATCACGGCTTCCTGAAACCCGACTTCAGCTTCAGCTCTCACCTCCTCACCCTCCTCCTCCTGATCCCAGTTCCTGTCCGTGAGCTCCTTATCAGCAATCCTCTTCGCCATCCCACCTGCTCTCTGACCAAAAACAAGGACAGTCAAACTTCCTCCAAATCACCACAGCTGTAATAGAACATTTATGAAATGGTTTAGTATACTTTCATGACAGGTGCATTTGGTCCCCAGGTCCCAGCACACAGACCAGAACTCACCTCATTAGTTAAAATGGATCTGTTATATTTACTTGGTAACAACATCACCAAACTCTGAAATATCGCCCACCACTGTACATCAGCCAATCACATCACTGCACACAGCTCATCTCAGATGCTGATTGGTGGACGAGTTGGTCAGAAGAGGGAAGGGAGCGAGGCAGAGAGCAGCTCAGACTGGGGTGCAGAGGACACTTCAGCTCCCCACAGCTGATGGACCAACAGCACAGACTCACCTGTACTTTGTACACAGCAGACAGTCTCTGCAGGTATATGGCAGGTAACTGCTCACACACCACCATTAGCTCCCTATAAAAGGTCTGACCTCACCTGGTTTCAGTTTACCTGAGCACACCTGAGTGTTTTTATGTGATCTGGAGCCAACAGCAGCAGCAGTTGTGTCTTTGTGTTATTGACGGAGTCGAACTGAATGAAGGTTTCACCTTAAAATGTATTAAAACAAACCAGGTTATCTGCAGTAATAAAGAGCCAAACCAACGCTGTGTGGGGCGATAAAAGTACAGGTCGCTTGTTTACGGAGGCCGATCAACACCGGCTAATCGATTATCAGCAGCCCCGTGAAGCAGCTGTCAGGATATTCTGGATGGACTACAGGTAGAAGCTCGGAGCTCGTGCTGCGGTCCAATTTTATTTAAATGCTCAGATTTACACACGCCTGTCAGGTAGCTTCGATCCCGTTAACTAGCCTGATGTGGTTAGCTCTTTCTTCCGGTGACAACAATCTCCCGGTGACCTGAAGGGAGACGCTGTTTAACTCGTATCTTATTCGGCCTTCTGCCCGATCTTCACCGGTGCGCACACCGAGGCCACCCTGCCCGGGCTGTTAGCCGCAGAGCTAACGACGGGCTAACCGGGCCGCTCACCCGCAGCTAACGTTAGCCTACAGGCTAACTGGCGCGAGCGGCTCCCGTTTCCGGCCTTAAATGGCTTCTTATTAACAGGTAAATGTGACGCACCTTCTCTGTAATGTAAATTCCGATGTCTGCCGCCGCGTGACTCTCTGACAGCTCCAAGTAGCGTCTGGCTGAACACCTTCACAGGTAACACCGCTCTGTGTTTTTGAACGAGCCTCCTCACGCCGCCATTTTACACAGCGCTATATCCGCATGGGTTCGCGCGGCCCACTTTCCACGCATGCGTGTCAGAGAGGGAGCTTTACGCTGTGGGAGTTGTAGTCCACAAGTGACTTTTTCAGCCCGTTTGAGAAGTTAAAAAAACCTGAATCTCTTGTTGGATAAAATCAGCTGAAAAGAGCCGTTTAGTGGAAGTCTCATGGCTTTCTGACCTGTTGTATTGTTCTTATGTACTGTATGATGTTTTTGTACAGCACTTTGGTCAGCCCTGCTGATTTTAAAAGTGCTTTATAAATAAAGTGGTATGGTATCATAAAAACAGCAGGTAAGATGGGGCCTGATTATTCAAGACCGTGTTTATGTGCACGTGTGTGCGCGGAGAGGCAGGTTCACAGCTGTTTTTGGAGCCGAGATGATTTCATCTCTGAGACCTGCTACAGAAAAAAACCTTTCACAAGCTGCTGATGAGGCGGGAGTTCATCAAACGAATAAATGAATGCAGAGGTGCAGATAGGTGTGTTTCTGGTTCTGAAGGATCCTCTGATCCGTTTCTCTCTGCTTTTCCCGAACTACGAGTCATCCGAGGAAACCATACGAAGTAGTTTCAGGCTCCGGTTTACAGATAAGCAGAGAAGACCAGCAGGCTCACCTGTGCTGTCACTCAGCCTGGATCATCCTCATTAATAATTACACATATTATTACACACTGAAGTGCAGCCATATGTTTCTAGCCACATGGCACTTTAAGTGCATTTCTATAAACACACACACACACACACACAGTAGAAGCTCTTGCTCTATCATAATTTAATCCTCCTTCGGATTTTAAGCAGCCAAATAAAATTGTTCCCAGCTGTTTCCTGCAGGGATGGATCCACTTCCTGTTCCCAGTAAATGCAGCAGTAACATTCCCATTAAAACAAATCAGCAGATGCAGGAATGATGGATGACGACTCTCCTCAGCTGTTTCTTGGCTCCACTGGTGCATATTTGGCCTCTTACCATGTGCTTATATGACTGCGTATGAATTTACTAAAGTATGTTGCATCAAGCTAAAAACATCACTTTAAAATATAAATAAAAGCTCTCAGGACGGCAGCAGCCTCACTCTGAGGGTCCATGATGCTTCAGTTCCCTCACGGCTGCAGTGAAACCTGAATCCTGTCTCCACGGTCCTGAACATCCATCCAGGATCCAGAAAAGCCTTTCGTGCGTCCGGAGGGGAAATGTTCCTCGTTTGAATCCTTTCAGCACGACTTCTCACTGTGGCCTTGATGTAGAGAACATCCTGCAGGATGACGTCACTGTGTTTAATGACACACTCTCAGTCACACTGAGACCCACTGTGATCATCACGCTGTGGCTACCTGCATGTTTGTTTCTGATCATTCACAGGAGGGAAAGTTCCCAGAGTGCATTCTGGGTAAACTTTAATATCAGCACGTGCGGCACGCGGGCGCTCAGGTGAGAGCAGGTCTCCTTTTACCTGCATTTAGAGATCAGAGCTGTTTCTGGGTCACATCAGCTGATTCTAATGGCTCAGTGATTTTCCGTGGAATGACCCACTCATGACAGGAAATAAGGAAGAGCAGAACACGTCCACTCTGAGTGTCAAACATCAGCTTTACACCAAACTAACGTTCAGCCTCAGAGGTGAAGAACGAGGCCGCTGCACCTGTGTGAGGTAAACGAGCTCTGCTTTGATGCTCACAGCTTTTCCCTTCAGCTCATCGGAGCTTTCTGACCAATCACCTCTCAGCTTCACCTCTCAGCAGCGCCACGAAAAAGGAGGAGAAAAGGCCTCGTGGCTGCGCGCAGACACGAGGGATCGGGGGGGTAAAATGGTACCGAGCTGGGCAGCAGATGGCTCATCTCCAAGCTTCCAGGATCTGCCAAATAGGAACAGGTGCTGGAGAAAGAAGGAAGTGAGCTGTGGGCCCTGGCGGGCAGCGGGAGACCCCTGACCAGCTGGCGAGGAGCGAATGGAAAGACTTGGCAGCGGAAAAAAGAGAAAACCTGTTTAATGTGGAAGGAACCGGCATGTAAGGCTCACAGAGGTCCTCAAAGCCCACAGAGAGCCGACCGTCACCATCTAAAGGCTGCTTTGATTTACCACAAAAAAGCCCAAAGCAAAACTCACATTCAGAGCAACATTTGGAGAAAGTCAGCTGCAGCGACATGTGTGTGAAAGTTTAGCAATAATCATAACACAGAGTGATCCACGTGTCTGCGGAGGAGGAGCTCTGCACTGATCCAGGATCTGATCACAGCTTCATGACGGCTCGCAACACAGAGGCCGTTTATCAGTACTGCAAGTCCGAACTCGCGTGCCTGCCGAGCTCGGACTTGAAAAGCTCGAACTTGCGGACCCGCCAAGTCCGAGCTTGTCAAAGCTGTGCAATTGGAACACCCAGCAGACATTTCTCCGTTGCAACAGTGCGAAATGCATTATGGGATATTTGGCCGCATCGAGTCCGTAGAAGTCACGACCGATGCGGACTCGATAGAAGGGCCGGAGCAAGACCACATCCGGGTACTTTGAGCGAACTTGGCTTCATGCGAACTTTGAATTGGAACAGGACTTGGCTGAGACTGATGACGTTTCACGAGACCATGAGACC
>VOQJ01018527.1:0-11317 GCA_015052665.1 Apistogramma diplotaenia
TTTTTTTACATACAGTATATAACTATGGATATACACATATGTACACATATACATGAAAAATAACACTTTATACAGATTTTAACACACTATATACACTTGTAGCCAAGGTGGGAGTGACAAATAAATAAATTTTTGTTTTTCTGTGTGTAAAAAAAGTGCCCTGTGTGCCGAGGTGGGAGTGACAAATAAATAGATGTATGTTTTCTGTGTGTAAAAAGTGCCCTGTGTGCATACTGATGGCAGTGAGGTAGAGTGTCCAAGTGTCCAAGTGACTGTGGAGAAGCATGATTTGTCACTCCAGAGAACACGTCTCCACTGCTCAAGTATTCAGTGACAGCATGCATCAAAGCACTGTATTTTATACACCTGTGTCAATGGAAGTGATTGGAAAACCCGAATTCAATGATTTGGATGGTTGAGTGAATACTTTTGGAAATATAGTGTACCTGTAATTTAGCTACTTGATTTGTGTCATCTGGCTTGATTGATAAATATAACAGTGTCATCTGCATATCAGTGAAAATCTATGCAGAGTTTTACACCATTGCCTGTGGAAGTGTGTGTAATGTAAAACTTATCTGTCCCATCAAAGAAACCTGTGGGACTCCTTGACTAATTTTAGTGTCAGGATTTTTTTCTATAAATATGTTGGATGTTATCAGATGAATACATTTCAAAGCAACAAAGAACATTTTCTTTAATCCCAAAGTGTGTTCTAGTCTCAATCTGATGTTAGTGCTGGTAAATGCTGCACTGAGGTCTTGCAGGGTAAGCACAGAGATGAGTCCACTATCAGAATAAGAGGAAATCAAACTTTCCCAGCCAAAATCTACTTGGTTCTATTGTGGTACACAAGTCGGCCCACATTCCATACCTTTGCACTGATCTTTAAAAAAAACGCATTTGCTATGTATAAAGCTCATTTAACAAATATTAATCTGAAATGCCTGACACATAAAACATTCAGCACTTTATGAGGCACTAACTCCAGTGATTCCCAACATTATTCCATTCTTCTAAGTGCATTAATGGCTTTGTAATGCAAGGAAATTACCTCCTTACTGACACTGACTTTGTGAAACAGGATGAGACAGCTTCTACACATTAGCACCTTTTACAGACTTCCACCCCTCAGAGGCTTTTGAAAACACCAATTTCTCCATGAGAGGAGGGCAGCATTGACCTACTGAAACACAGCCAGAGAACAAAAATGATGCAGTGATATCATGTTCAGTTTACACTAAAGCAGACAGCGAGCTTTCTGCATTTTGAGGATCTGTGCAGCCACTTGTCCCAGATGAAAGCACAAGCATGATTATACCACATTTAAAAAAATAGCGCTTATGTATGAAAAGCATGTGATTCATGCTGATGCTATGGAGATAATGTTGTCTCTCTCTTCTACTCAATGCCACTTAAATGCAAACAAAAGCAATTCAAGGATGTCTATTTAAGTAATTGGGAAATGAGCCAAAATGATCTCAATGATGAGTGCAATACTCTTCTGTTACAATCTGACAGTAATTTGAGAGGAAGATTGCACAAGCTGGTTCGCTCTTCCTTTTTCCAGTGGTTCAGTGGTCAAGCCTGTAAATGGTAGGTGTATTTTTTTCTTCATATAGGTCATAAAATTTAAAACCACGCTTGATTCTTCCTGATTACAGGAAATACTGTTTGAAATTATGAATTCTCATTGGACAAACAAAAATAACCGTGTTGCTTTCAAACACTCTGAAATACCAGAACTGTGCCCATCGAGTAAATGGCTATCTGAGCTTTCATTCCTCACACAATGGAAATTTTTCTCATGCCAGTTATTCTCCTTTGGGTTGTCACTGGCCTAATGACTCTATAGCTATTACATTTACTTTGTAATAGTAAGTTAAAGAAAACAAATGTTTATTGCCATTTTAAACATATGGCACAGGCCTTTGTTATGAGGTTATGTATTGCACTTTAACATTTTTTTCACGATTTGGATAGTGCTCTTTTCATCCTAAGTGCGTTTGTGACTTCACTGTGATAAGATTTAAATAATGTTATTTTTTTCCGTCAACCTGTCTTTTGTATTACTGAAGTTGGATATTTAAAGTAAAGAATCTTTGAAATGTGACATTTCAGTTGTTTTTTTATAAATCTACAAACCTGCATCATCTGCCGTTGTTGTCGCTACACTGATTAACCCACATATTTGAAAAGTAGGTAACAAGCAACTAGACTTTTTTCTCATATTTATGCATTTACATTTAATTCTGTAAAGTCTGAACTATGAAATATTTACAAGATTCAAAATGGAGTATTTATTTAACCTTCTAATAATTTAAATATATATATATATATTAATAATATATATATATATAATATATAAATTTCTATTGGTTTAATTTCCAATTTCCTACATGTGACATTTTTGTCATTTATTGATTAAAAAAATTTGCTACGCAATTTATTTAGGTGTGATGTAGAAGACTCAAATTCACAAAAACGTATGTATTAAATATGATACACTTGGTGTTAAAGGTTTAAATATAAGACCTTAAAATAAGAATAAAGTAGCCATGTTTTATCTTAAAATGTAATCATTGTATACAGTTTTTAAACCTTTGATGCCTGTGAGGATGAATCTGTATTTTACACATTGGAATTGGTTGTGAAGTACTAATTGCACCTTTATGTTCAGATTTAAATTCAGCTTTTCGATTGTACATAAAGGCACGCCATCTGCAGTGGAAGCCCCTCTTTATATCCAGCTTCTCTTCCACTAGCAGCCATCCAATGACCTGTGCACCTTTGTACAGGTCAGCTGAACTGTCAGCCTGTCGACCCTGTGCTGACTGCTTTGGTAACTGTTTGTATGTGTCTGTGTATGCACAATATGTTTGTCTCTCAGGACTAACCTTTACAGACGTACTGATAGTACATTGGTGTTATGCCTAATGGAACCTTGTTCTTCTTCCTGCCTCTGTAGTTCTACATGAGTTTGCTTTTCTTTGCTGCTTTTCTGGTTTCACACTTGTTCAGAAAAGCAGAGACCTGTGTGTTTGTCTGTGTGTGGGTTTGCGTGTGTGAGTTTGCATAAAGGTGTGTTAGACGACAGAATATTGTTAACACACAAAACAGAAACAGATTGAGTGAGCTTCCCGCTGATGCAGAAATGTTGTTTCAAGACTGAAAACAGTCTTGAGACAGAGGGCCTGTTGCTTTGACCATGTGATGATGAGGGGAAGAAATACAGTTTATATTTTTTTATCTTTTAATAGTATTTATAATTTATTCACAACATATTTGACCCAACCAAGGAAACCAGGGGGGAGATTCTAATGATCTGGGTTTAAAGGATGTACACTGTTAAAAAATATTGATGCAACGCTTTGAAAACAGATCTCACTATCCATGCTGGGTATCTGTACTGATGTGGACTGGGTAATGTGTTTGAAACAAAAGGATGTCACATTCTTTTGAAGTAAAGATGATCAACCTACAGAGGTTTGAATTCAAAAACACCCCAAAAATCGAACTGAAAAAGTAATGCAGCACTGTAGTTTACTTTGCTGAAACTTCATTGCAGCATCTTAAAGCTTATGCTTAAAGCACATGCTTGTACGCATACCTGACAATGTCAGGGCGTGCTTCTAATGAGGCGATAGATGGTGTCCGGGAGGATCTCCACCCAGATCTGGACCTGGGTATCAGTGAGCTCTTGGACAGGCTGGTGCCATCAGATGGACTAAAACATAATGTCCAGGAGGCGTTCTATTGGTCAGGCATGGTTCCTTCATCCTCCAGGAACTGCCTGACCTGCCAGCAGGAATCCAGGACCCACGGCACCAGCGTGGGGTCTCACAATGAGTCCAAGGATTTGGTACAGCTTCCTAGGCTGGAGAGGTATGTAGGTTCCTCCACGGAAATACCTCTGCAGACTATAACTGACCCACCACCAAACTGGTCATGACTGGTCAACGACGGCAGCACAACGTCCTTCATGACTTCTACAGACCCTGTCATGTCTGTCACGTATTCTCAGAGTGAACCTGCTCTCATCTGTGAAATGTACAGGTAGCTAGTGGAGGCCTGCCCATTCTGGTTTTCTTTGGCAAATGCCAGTCAGACTCCACGGTGCTGTTCAGCTCACCCAGAGTAACTGAATGTTTCCGGGAATCTCCTTCATGCTCCGAGACTGTGCTGGGAGACACAGCAAACCTTCTGGTTATGGCGCACATTGATGTGCCATCCTGGACCTCTGTAGGGTCCAGGTATCACCTCATGCTACCAGTAGTGACACTGACCCCAGCCAGATGCAAAACTAGTGACAAAAACAGTCATAAAAGATGAGGAGGGAAAAGTTGTCACTCTCCTCCAACTGTAAAACCATTCCTGTTATTAGTTAGTTAATAGTGGTGTTATTAGTTTCAAATTAAAACAGGAGTTATAGCGGCTAATAAATGTCTCATAAACAAATGTAAAAATAATATACATATAATAATATACAAGAACAGACATAATACAATAAATGTAACAAAAAATAAGAATGAAGAATAAATATAGATCTTAGAATAGAAATTGTCTCACCCTATGACAGCTATGATAGGCTCCAGCCCCACTGCAACCCTGAACTGGTCCCCCAAGACACAGGTAGACACACATACACACACACAGTGTCCAGCTCTATCTGTCTCTTATCTCGGCGTGCTCAGATATGTGATGTGATGATTAGCGACAGCCTCTTGACGATGTACTGTCTGTCAGTTTTCTCAGTGGGCACCGACACCAGCTACCTCTTTTGGCTGAGACCAGCCCTCCTGTCCAAAACCACTGACAGAGGTCTCCCAACAAGCTTGTCAAATGACATCAAACCATATGTGGGCAAGTATGCCTCTGTGTTCAAACTGGGATGTTTCAGCGGGCGACAGAGAGTGATCTGTTCCTAACCATAGGCAGTTTGCTCATGAAGTCCTTACATAAGCAGAACAAGTAGGAATGTGCTTACTGTTGATGTAGATACTGTTACTTTAAAATGCCTACGTGAGCCTCAAGCAATTTTTGATACGCACAGAAATTAGAATTTCCACAAATGTCGTCCTGTACCAGACAGATGAGTGACGTAACATAACGTAAAGGAATAAATACAATTTCTTTTCAAAATATATTTCCTTAGTTCCTGATGGTTGCATTATGGTTCTGGAAAATTTCTTAACACTTTCTCCACATGTCCCAGAGACCTACTGTTGGAATAGAACATAATTGTAATACTCTATAGAACTTAAAGGGTTGCCCGTTTACCTGTAGCTAAAGAGATAGAGGAGGCCATCTACTAATTCGAAGGCTGGAGGTTTGAACCTTGGCTGCTCCAGTCCGCATACCAAAATATCCTTGTGCAAGATACTGAACCCCAAGTTGCTCTCTGATGTGTCCACTGGAGTGTGAATGTTAGGTAGAAAGCACTGCTTGTATGAATGGGTGAATGAGGAATGACTGCTCTTGTAGAGTAGAAAAGCACTATATAAGAAGCAGTCCATTTACTTTTCAGTGAGCAATGTGACCATTATGGAAGCATTTGATTTGGTTATATTTATGGAGTAATTTATTCCTGGTTTTCCCATTAAGCTTCTTATTTATATTCTGTGCAAGGCATAGCCACGGTTGTGTACACCAGTGGGCCACTCAGAGATGAAGCAAACAGCAGTCAGTTCTCGGAGTAATTTTAGCTGTGAATAGGTGTAAATCCTAAGCAGGATTGACAAGGGCAAATGTGTCATGGTCAAACAAACAGTAAAGCATGTGATGTGCTCCAGATGAGGACTGGTGAGTACCTATTGACATTGGTCCAAAAAGGGGCGCACCATTAACTTGCATTAGGTTGCTGGCGGAACAAAGGAAACACCATGGATTCATTTGTTGCTTATCATAGTAAATTTACTGGATAGTTTCATAATTAAAGAACCAATGGCTTGTAGAAAAAAATTATTTAAAAAGTTGTAGCATGTCTTAGCTTTCCTCAAACCGTGTAAATCATTGATTTCAGAAAATATAAATCTGTATTTTAATTCCTTACAACTCATTGTGTACTGAACATACTGCTGCTGTGTTACTCATTTGAGAGACCAGTCTGGGTGTGTTTGCTGTGTTTTGGTCTAAGTGCAGTAGGCAGCCTATAAAAGCAGTTCCACAGTGTCCAGTGGTGTGGCGGCTGTTGGTCTGCTCTGGGTAAGTAGCTAGTCAAAGCCTGGGTCACCACTAGGTTTTCATTAGAGGCCTAATTCAAAGCGGCCCACGTAGAGTGTCAGGAGTGTCCCCGCCTGTTGTTGGCACTCCTTATAACACATCCTAATGAGCAGCTGCTGGGAAAGTTGTGGTTAGCTGCATGCATGAAGCTGCTGAGGCTCAGAATATAGGATCTGAGAAGACGAAGAGAAAGTCTCTGCTCAAAGGCCTGAATTAGGCCCATGAATCACTTTCTTTTTCATTTGCTCCTTAATCACAGTACCTGTTGAGTATCGTGATTCATGGGACTAGCTGCTGGCAGTGGTTAACCCTGCGGAGTTCAAGCATGTGGCCGTCATGCGTTTTCAGTGGACAAATGTGTTTTAAGCATCTCTTTGCCTATATAAGTAGTCAGGAGAGATGTAGGTGTATGAATTCAGGCCTGCTTCATTAACCTTTTTTAACACCGGTGCGTTTAGAGAAAACATTTCCTGCAAACTGGCCGATACAAATGAAAAGAAATTCAATGAGCTTCATCCAGGCCAGCCATCTAAACCTCCAGCATGTGGCTTCAGTTGCACATGCTGTCTCTCCTAATATACTGCATGTGGCGTGTGTGTCTCCAGCCGCATTAATGTGTGCTGTACTTTACACAGGGACGTGTGTTAAGCTGGGTTTTTCACAGTGCGTCAGGATGATCTCCGGTAGATGTTAATGAGCTTTCCCACTAATGTGGCTGCCGATGTCCAACGGGACGGCTTTCTAAGGATGGTCCACAGCAAGGATTCATGCACTGATGCTAAAATCTTTTTACATCTGTAACTTTTTATTATTACTTATATTTTTTGCTTTAACATGTCAATGCTACACATGAAGGATGTGTTTACAGTTCTGAATATTTTACCTCCTAGAGCCTTTTCCAAGACCTGCAATGTCAGAAAACTACAGAATAGCATTTTTCTTGCTTTATTCCTGACATTCTGTTGTAGTTGATAAAAAAATGTAAATAATTTTCTGGAAAAAATAAATATTGCTTTGGAATAAAATATCAGTTCTGCAGTGCTGCACTGCTCTGTCAATGGGATGCTTAGCACAATCACTAACACATCTAAAAACTGTCGCCATGACTACAAATGCTCAGAAAGTTCTGATCACCACACAGCCTGACATTGTAGCTTAATTGTTACTAAAACAAGGATCAAATCCAAAACAACTTGTGCAATAAATTCTAGGTACTTAACAGTTTCTATAATAATAGTTCTGTATACAATTACCATATTGAAAAACATGATCCAGGATTTTAATGCCACACGCCCATGCACCCACCTCTGCTTCCTCACCAGCACCCAGGGCACAGACCTGTCCCTGTAGGCAGTGTATACTCTGTTCATGCATGTGTGAGTCACAAAGTGTGTATTAAAAGGCAGAATTAGCCTCTATTAGTTTGCTGGTTCTGGCAATAGGCTGCATCAAAAAGAAGGAGCCATTGTGACCTCACCAGTCTCCAAACTTTCAGTGTTTCTGTCGCTGCCTGGTTTGTTTGTTTTTTCTTTGTTTTGAACCCAGAAGTTTGAATGAGGGCATGTGTGCTGAGGTAAAAGCACCAAGCTGCATTGGACAAACATATCTGCTAATTAGTGCTAATTAATAGACTAATAAAAATATAGAATTTCACTCTCCAAAATTGAAACTCACTAGATTGCAGCCAAGAACAGTGCCTATTCCTGAAGGCCATATTCCAGCCTCTACACTCCACTATTAGGTCAAGTGCCTTGTAAGGTCACCCTCATAAACAACTCAGGTTGTTTTATTTATGGGCTGGGTAGACAGTCGCTAGGTTTGGGAAACCATTGCCCTTTCTGTGATAGAAACAGGTTCTTCTAGTAAGAATTGACTGAAATGGCTGAACATCAGTTTTTGGAATATACATCTGTGCAATTTGAATTTCATGCAAATATTTACAGCAACAATCCAACATGCTTGTAAATTAAATTGATACTTTTAAAATAAACTAAATTAATTGATACTTGCAAGAGTGTTGAAGTATCTTATTAACCACTTCCGCTTAAGGTTACTTGTTGTTTAACTTGTGGCCGAGCCCTCACAGGAACATACAAAGAGGGTGTGACTGAGCAAAAGTGTGCATGGAGAGGGTGTGGGGGCCTCTGCTTCTTTGAGAAGAAAAGAACCACTTGAATTGGTTTGGGGAGGTCATCGTGACCGCCCTCTGCATCTTCCACTGGAGGTTTGACTGGTGACTGATCAGTTACCCAGACGTCAACCTGGAATATGAGATGTATATCTGGAGCAGCATTTGTTCCCATCCAGACAACATCTTTTTTCAGGGAACTCCTTGCATATTTCAGCTAGACAATGCTAAAGCACATATTGCAGTTATTACATCAGCATGGCTTTATAGTGGAACAGTATGAGTTTTGATGAAGATCCAGAACTCTTAAGTCCTGTATCAGACAAGAATGGGAAGACATTCCGCTTCCAACAGTTCAGGAACTGGTCTTCTAGACGTTTAGGGACTGTTGTCAAAGCTAAACAGGCCCAAGTCTAAATTTCTTTGAGATTTGTTGCTGCCATCAAATTCAAAGAGCTGATATTTTTCCTGAAATATTAAAATATCTTAATTTAACATTTGATGTATTTTCTGTCTTCTGTTGTAAATAAAAACATTTATTTATTTTGGGGTTGGGGTTGTATATATACATCCCAGTTACTTTGTCAGGTACACCAAATACCTAACCATGACCTGCTGAAGTTCAAACTGCGCACCAGAATGGGGGAAAAGGGGGATTTAAGTGGCTTTGAATTTGGGTTCTTGGTGCCAGACAGGCTGGTCTGAGTACTTCAGAAACTGATGATCTTCTGGGATTTTCCCACATAAACATCTCTGGAGTTTACAAAGAACTGTCTGAAAATGAGGAAAATATCCTGTAAGCAGCAGTTCCCTGGGAGAAAATGCCTTGTAGATGCCAGAGGTCAGAGGAATGGTCAGACTGTATTGAGCTGATAGCAAGGCAGTAGGTACTCAAGTACCCACTTGGTGCAACCAAAATATGCAGAAGAGCATCTCTGACTACACAACATCTCTAATCTTGGAGCAGATGGGCTACTGCAGCAGAAGATCCTACTTCTCCTGGTAGCTAAGAACAGAAAATTGAGGCTACAATTTACATGGGCTCATCAAAATTGGACAACAGAGGATAAGAATTTTTTTTACCTGGTCTGATGAGTCTTGAATGTATTCAGAAGGTAGTGTCAGAATATGGCATAAAAGCATGGGCCCATCTATCAGCGGTTCAGGCTAATAGTATAATGTTGTGGGGGGATACTGTAGTTTTTTAACTGCTCTTAAATCCCATTGCCTCCCTGAGTGTTGTTGCTAACCATATATGATCTTCTGATGGCTGCGTCAGTGTCACAAAGCTCAGATCCTTTCAACCAGGTATTTTGAACATGACGGTGAGTTAACGTTACTCAAATGACTTCTACAGTCAACCGATCCCAATTCAAATAAGCACCTTTGGGATGTGCAACTGGCAAACCTGCAGCAATTTTGTGATACTATCACATCAATATTGACCAAAGTCTCAGAGGAATGTTTCCAGTGCATTGTTGAATCTATGCCACGAGTGGCAAAATTCAGAAGACAAAAGGGGGTCCAACCCAGTACTTGCAAGGTGTACCTAATAAAGTGTCTAGTGAGTATATATACCTTTATAATTTGCTTTTTGCTCTTTAAAAACTTGAAAAAACTGTTACAAGCTAGCAGCAAGCTGAATTTGCGCCATAAAAATGATGCATGAAAATCAATTTTCACATAAGTTAGCATGTGCACATGCATATAAGTGTGTGTGCACGACACTGTTGGGGGGTTGGAATGTGACGTGAGAGCACTAATCAGAGGCAGCTGTGGCTAATGGTGAGATTAAAGTTAAAACACAAAAACAATCAGCTGGGATAAGTATACTATGGCTATGGGTTACTACCATCCCAGCCTCCCAGGGGGAAAGAGAGATGGATGGATAGAAGGATGGATGAGACTCTACCCAGCCTGGCTGGCACAGAGCCTCTGATTAAAAGCTCCTTTGTATTCTCTTTGATCCCCTCCTCTCAGTGGTGTGTCTCATCTCACCATAACAGGCACATGACACACACTGACACACCGCCAGTCGGGGCCTCAGGAAGTGCTCTGTACATGCAGTTGTGTTTGTTTGTATTCTTATGTACTATGAGGGTAAAATGTCACCACTAAAACAGAAAAATGATGCACAAATTAGTTGGCCATGTTATTGGACTCGAATACTGTAAATCCACACTTGGATTTGGGCTTGGGAACAAGGTGATAAGTTCCTGACACTGAAGAATTTAAGTAAATCCATCACCACAAAGTCTACAGTCACGATCTTTCTGTCACTTTTGTCATTTTCTCACTAACTGTGTTTCATTTTCACGTGGCTAACTCGGCTGCTATCACGTAATCCTGCCTTATCAGTAATTACATTTACTCAAACATGTCTGACAGGGAGAGCAGCAGGAGTAGTCAGATGATGACGAGATTTTAAACCTCCAGATTAGTCAGCTTTATTTCAAAGAGAACACAAAAGTGAACAGCAAAACGAAGGCGACCTGCTGCGCTTGACGTATTTTTAAAGAGCATGTTATCCCAAACAGTAGAGGTGATGGACACCAGTTCAATAAGACCGCTCGGATGGTAAGAAACCTGAAATCCCCATTAACGTGCAGAGGAAGTTCTTATTGTGAAAAGATTTGGCGACTTTTCACAACCGCTGAACTATTTGTGTATTGCAGGCGCATATTTAATCTGTGTGAATAAAAATGAGAGTGTGTATGCTGTGTGTTTGTGTGAGAGTATAAGAGGATTAAGCCTGTTCACAGCCAAGGGTGCAGGCTGGACCCTTTCTGCCCAGTCCCACTGTACAGCTGATGAGGTATTAACTGCTGCCGTGTTGTTGTGTGTCTGCTGGATTGTAGCAGGACAAATTTGCAAAAACAGCTCAATTTCCCTCCTTGTCCGGCACTGCTGAGAACCCCCCCCCCCCCCCCCCCCCCAGGGTATTTTTTTTTTCCCCCCCGGTCGGTA
>VOQJ01018527.1:33626-45731 GCA_015052665.1 Apistogramma diplotaenia
ATGAACATTAAGCTTCACTGTTCCAGACTGACCAAACGAATTAAAGAGGAGGCTTTGCTTCTAGATATTTTTATTTTCATGTTTTGTTTTGCTTTGTTTTTTTCCCTGTTTTGTTGCGTCACTTTGACTGATAGTTTTGGGCCTGTCTGCCGTACACACAACCTCTGTTTTGAGGAGGTCCTCGGTCACCGTCAATCAGCATTTCCTTTAGTATTGTGTGTATTTTTAGAAGCACTGGAGTGATGTAAGTATTTATAGGAAGCCTGTCTGTGCTGCGCTCACACATCCTTTGCAGCAACTGTTTAACTGTGGCAACAACAACAAAAAGAAAGAAAAGAAATGAATACAGAGTCCGACTGGACTCGTCTGAAACATAAATTCCCGTTTGAGCATGTTTGTACATGCTGTGTTCTGTTATCAGGCTAAATGTGCCAAGTCATTATAACCAAGTCAGTAATTAACTGTGTAACTTTAGGACTCGATAGTTTTGTCAAGCTCACTGAAAATGATTGTTCGTGGTCCAGTTCATTCATGAACTCATCTTCAGTGGAAATGTGACATCTGTTGCGGCCTGTGTAAGAGCATGACGCAGCAGCAGTGTGTGTGTGTGTGTGTGTGTTTATGTCTGACAGTGTATGTGTGTCTCAGTTTAAAGGGTTAAGCAGGGGGAGTTTAGGGCAGCAGACAGCCTTTTGTCCGGGACCCGGCGTCTGTCGCCTGCCTGCCGGCCACAGCCTCCACACCGCCCGGCTCCCTAATTAGAGAGCCTCCCCTCTTCCTCCTCTTCGTCCTCCAACCCCTTCTTCTTCTTCATTTTTCTTTTCTTTCTGCAGTGACAATCACAAAACTCTCATTCTATTACGGAGGCCATTGTTGCTACTCTGTTATCTTCAATTAACAGGGAGAGCGAGTCGACCTCGCACACTGGGAGAAAAAAGTATTTGTCTAAATCAATCAGTCAGCGAGTGATCAATAGGCTCCTGTGGAGGCCCCGTGGATCATAACTAATGACTGGTGACGGCGTGGGGTAAAAAGGCCAAGATTATTCACAACTCTTTTAAATGATCAGCGCTGCTCTGTGTTGTTATTTACGCTTTTGTAAGGAAACAGGAGAAGTTGTGCAGCTGGTTGCAGGAGACGAACTGCACCTTTCCCTGTCTGCGTGACGCTTAAACAGCAGCGTGGACGCTCTGCTTATCTGCAGGCCTGCAGGAGATATTTCAGAGCCTGCTGGGATCTACTCTCACATCAGTCAGCGTGCCCCAGATTACACAAATATTCTGCTGCCTCCGGGTGTAAGGTTACTTATGTAACTGCGTATAGGGGAACTGGTAGTTTATTAACAGTTTTACATTGGCTTTCTGGAAAACTATCTAAAACGCCCATTCAGCAAATATTTAAGTAAGCCTTTGAGATATATATAATTATTTGAGTTTTCAGTTTCGTGCAACTTTACAGACGCTTCAGAGGCAAATGTGCTACTTTATCACACAACGACATTTTATCTGTCAGCTGTAGTGACACTGAAATGAAAAAAATATATGAATACATGTGATTGTTTTCTTTTTTTAAAATTGAAATAAGCCAGAAAAGTGTAAACGTCATTGAAATCAGCACCAACCTGACAAGAAACTAAATGAAATGCGAACAAACTGATAATGCTGCGTCTTTAATCCCTCAGTAGTAAGACAGATAAAAACAGAGAGGGTAAGATTACTAACACATATGTGGATTAATATCAGATACTTAAACACTGATCGTTTATAACTTTTGACTATTTTAATAGTACTATTACCACCATAAATATTCCCCCTGCTTAATAAAACCTGAAAATTAATTTAATTGTTCATCTTTTTTTGTTTGTTTGTTTGTTTTTTGTCTGTGGTTAAATGCGAAAAGAAATACATCATTGTAAATTAATATTTTTTGCAATTTTCAATTTTTATGGGTATAGACTGCTCAGATCAGGGAAGAAATTGGCTGCACCGATTCATGACCATCAACAACCGCCTTCTCCATCTCTGAAGAAGCTGACGTGGATATTGATCGCTAGAAACCAATTACATTCAAATTTAAGTTAAATTAAATTTTTAGACTTGTGCATAAACATCTTAAACTAAACAGTGGTGGATGATGTGCTTTAGCTAAGTTTTGAAAGGCTAACTAGATGTTTGCATGTGTACATGAACAGGAGCTGGTACAGCATGTTGCTCTGACAGTGTTGGGACACGGCCCAGTAAACTGTATGGTGTCTACAGAGTGTGTATTGTTATCCTGTGGCTCTGCAGGCTGCTACTGAAAGAGCAGGCAGCCTATTGGTCGCTCAGCTCAGGTGCAGCCTTTGCACTGGTTCACAGTGTAGAAGGAGGAGTCCAATCACAGACCTCTGTTCTCCTTCAGGACAATGCAGGGAGAAGGAAAAATACATAACCCAGAACCTAAGTGAAACGCTTCAGGAGCCTGTTCCACACACACAAACATGCATTACACAAAAGAAGAACATACTTTGTTGAAATACAGTGATATGTGCTGAAGCGCAGAACGCTTTGAGTTAACTTCAATCATGAGAGCAAAAGATCCATTAAAAACACCTAATAAACACACCTATAAAATGCGGCTCTAATAGAGTGCAGGCAGATCACACGGGCCACCAGGGCTGCGTTTAGAATGAAGAGAAATAACAGATTAATAATGATCACCGTAAAAAAAAAAAAATCAAGTGTGTGTGTGTGTGTGTGTGTGTGAGCGAGCGAGCGAAAGAGAGAGAATCCTACTTTTTGGAGAGTTTGGGGCTGAAGCATGTTGACCCGTCGCCCCCTCCTGGACACTTAGGAAGCGGAAGGACGTTTATTACGGCTGTATTTGGATTCTGAATCAATACAGTAATAAATAATAAACAATAATAGAAACAAATTCACGGCGAAGCTACTAGAGTAACGTGCCTGGGAAGTGACAATGAGTCAGAGATATAGTCAACGTCATTCGTCTTAATTATAAATTATAAACTTTTCTCTATAAATTATCAGGGTTTTTTAAATTTATTTATGATGTGCATTTTTAAATAATCTATTTAATGAGTGTTCTCTTTGCTCATTCTTGTTTTGGACCTGCAGTGGTTAGATTCTTTCACAGTGTGCTCTGTAATAAATATTCTGGTCAAGTTAATATTGTAGTTCATACTTTTCTCATAATGTTATTTTCACCCATCCAACCAGTCCCACAACCATGTTAGCCTCTGTTTGATATTTCATTAAAAATCTGTACAAGTATGTCCATGAAGTCATTTGATTCTACTCCAAAGGTGCTGCACAACTACCACTAGGTGGCATGCTTACTTACTTTAGAAGTATCATTGCAAATCGAGACCGCCAGCATTATATACATATAACTTTCAAAGTCCGGAAAGATCATTTTAAAAATCGAAATTAACACATTAAGTGGTTTGGGGTATAAATCTCTTCTATGAATCAGTAACTAACATGACGATCAATACATAACAGCACTAGTAAATATAAAAGCAGATCAGGTTTTGAAAATAAAGAGTATATATATATATGTGTGTGTATAGATAGATAGATAGATAGATAGATAGATAGATAGATAGATAGATAGATAGATAGATAGATAGATAGATAGATAGATAGATAGATAGATAGATAGATAGATAGATAGATAGATAGATAGATAGATGTGGTCTGCTCTTAGATCAGCTAGGCACTGAGTATTTTTGTAATGTGTTGCATCCTTTTTCCATTTGCTCTTCCGGTATTGCTTCGTCTGCAGCCTTGCTGGGGGAGCTGTTGTCATATTGTTCTCCTGCCTCTGAGAGTACAGTGTTCAGTGGAGAACATCTGCTTTATTTTCCTGGCTTCTCTGTCTTTGTTCCCTGCCTCTATGTACCTCTTCAAGCAGTTAGCCACGGCTGTGGTCTTTGCTTGACAGTTCCTATGGCCTCAGGTGTACTTGTTGTACTTCACATCTTTTCCATGGCGGGTACTGCTACTTGTGGCCTCTGACTGTGGACTCATATCTGTGCTTGTCCTGCGATAGAGCTCAGTGCATGAGAGTCTGGGGATGATGACATCCTGGCTGCCCTTTGCCATAGCCTTTATGTTGTACCTTATCAATCTCTAGTTGTGATAGCAGCTGCTTATTGCCAGTGTTGGAACACTGAGCAACTCGTTGTTTTGATGTTAATCTAAATTATAGATTCCGTAGGTCTCACATCCTACAGTTTCCTATTCTCATCTTGTGTTTACTATGCTGTATCTTTATCCTTATTCCAGCAACCATCTTCAACATTTGACCCTGGCAATCTGGGTGATATCGCTCATATTTTGAGGTAGGCCTGGGTAGCATGGATAGCACTAGCCTGGGGATGCTTCCTAGATGCATGAAAGCTGCAACTGCCAAATTCAATTCAATTCCAGTTATATTCAGTTTTATTTATAGAGCACCAAATTACAACAACAATCGCCTAAAGGCACTTTGTATCTGAAGGTAAAGATCCTGCAATAAATAAGAGAAAACCCTAACAATCAAACATCCCCTATTAACAAGCACTTGGTGACAGTAGGAAGGAAGAACCCCCTTTTAATTAGAAGAAACCTCCATCAGAACCAGGCTCAGAGAGGAGCAGTCATCTGCTGTAACTAGTTGGGGGTGAGGGGAGGGAGACAGGACAAAATACACGCTTTGTAAGAGAGCTATGGATTAATAACTAATAATTAAATGTAGAGTGATGTGTAAACATAGAGAAAGTCAAAATAAGTGAGTAAAGAAGAAACTGAAGGCCTCCTGAGGAGTCAGCTGAATGGCAGAATCAAGATCAACAGTAGTCAGCACCTACACCCTACCAGGTGTCAGATACCTGCTGGGATAATAAGCTGGCCAAAGGAGGAGCTAGCAGCCAGTGACATCAAGAAAGTTCCTCACACCAAGTCCAGTTAGAATTGGCAACAAGTGCCGTTGCTGGCAAAGGAAGTCTAAACATTTAGCAAACAAGACTGTACAAACCATGAGCCAAATAACAGATCAACACTACAGTGAGTGAAACCAATCAGGGTAATAAAAAATGAGTATGAAGCCTGCAGTCCAACAGGGTGGAGTAAAGGTTGCTTTGCCTGCTGTGGGGTTGGTAATTTTCACAGAGCAAATAATACAATAACCAAAAGAATCCCACTGGCCTGTTCACCAGTGGAGTGTAGTATCTCTTATAGCTGAGGGCTGTGTGAAAGCAGATTTGTTTGATCTTATGCGTAGTGTACATCAAAGCTCTGCCAGGTCATTCCAAGAAAGACTTTTGGGCACAGAGCAGCAAAATGTTTATGAAAGGATTCGAAGAGAAACAATTCCTTAGATTTCTGTTAAAAGAAAATCTCTGGAATTGATGTGAAGTACAGGACTGACAAACTTCTTTTAAAAGTTAAGAAGTGCTTAATTTTTAAAAGAAGTTGGGTTGGAGAGAAAAATGTAACCACAAATACAGTTTATTTTTGTTAATACATGGCTTGGAGGCTTGCATAATTTGCACATGCTCCTGGTACTTTCCCAGCATATATCACAACATGATCTGGGAAAATTATAGCATGTGCAAAAGTCTATGTACACAGTATGTGTTATAGTACGTCCCCTTATGTGCTGCTGTTCTCGAGACAAATTACTAACTGAGAGATGTCAAACAGAATAGAGGTAAATCAGAGCAAGCCAAATGCTGTGGGGCAGCTAATAAAGTGGCTGGAGAAGCCAGACTGGGCAACCCTCATCTTGTCACTCATTACAGCTGTAGGAAACAGCTCCCGATGAAATGGGCACCTTTTACTGCCCTAGATCAAACAGTAGCCAGAATCTGCACAATCCGCTCTTTAAGCCCAAATTACAAACACAGTGTAAGCCTGTTGCACATCCAGGACTTTGTGAAAATGGGCTTTTGATCATGGCCAAGTCCTCAAGGATGTGTTTAAAAAGAACAGCAAGAGAAGCTATGTGGACTTTGTGCATCTGACCCAGAAGAAATCATTGGCTCCGATGGCATTAAAAGGCCTGGCCTCCACAGACTGGGCTGACACAGATGAACACAAGAGATTAGCAAAGACTAACCATCTATGTCACGAAGAACGGTCGCCTGGGCCAAGTCACAATGCTGAGACTAAACCTGCCAGCTCTTCTAAAAACATACAATCTCCTCAGCTCTTGTCCAAGCTCAAACATATGTAAAAATACATCCACGCCAGATTGGATAAACTTTGAGCTGCTCCGCAGACATATAGTGTACTCAAACTGGAGATTAAGTGATGCAGCTTCTCCTTTAGAAACAAAGACAATGTACAGTACTTATTAGTGCTGTTTATTACAACCTGCTAGACAGGTATAAACAGGCAGATTTAGGAATTACATTTTTTTAGTGAATTATGTTATTTTTACCAGTCTAGTGAGAGATTGGCCACTAAAATTTCTGTAGGTTAAAATCATTTGTGTTGGACTGAAATTGCTTAGTTAAGAATATCTTGTTTTGGATTCATGTAGTGTTAGCTAAGACAGAGGACCAGAAAAAAATGTACAGAAGATAAAAAAATTGTATAGAGAATGACTTCAGTGTAAAATTGCTGTTCACTTCAAATTGTACCAATAGACTCAGAGTGATGAACAAAGTAGCTTATTTAATGTTATTGAAAGCTTTCAATTGATGCACCAGTTAGAGTTCCTAATCTGACTTACTTGCTTCCTTAAACTTAAAGCTCGCTGAACACAACAATGTGAAGCTAGCTTTACACCTAAGCTAGCTGGCAAAAACATACCAGTGGCTCAGCCTGCATAGCTGTATTGCTCCTTTATTACAGACCCAAGTTCCCAGTTTACTAGTAGGTCTTGGTGATGGTGTGTGTCAGTGTAGGACATCACAAAGAAAGCAGATGATCCTGCCATAGTCAGCTATGGGGAACATTTCTATTGCAAAGCATGTGTAACATGAAAGAAAGCTACAAACCATTTTAACAAATAACTGCTGGCTGACAGCCTTTTCTCAACATCCTGTCTTGGTTGTATTTATATAGCACCATATAACAACAAACAGTGACCTCAAGGTGCTTTATACTCTAAGGAAAAATCCAACAATCAAAACAACTAACCTGGATAATTAATGTGATGGAGTTGAACATTGCTGCCACTCCTCCTCCTCGACCTGTGCTTTGAGAATTCTGACTGTTAGTATGGCTCAGGGGTGTTGATTTAAACTGACATACTGATACTATTGTATCCAGGAGTCTGAAAGGTAGAATAATTCGATATGTTGATGAATTATTAAATAATTTACTAACAGGGAAAAACAGCTTAATAATCCACATTCAACTCTTTGGTGCAGTTGAGGAGGCTTTATTGTTCTTCCTTTAGTTTTGCTGTTATAGCGTGTTGGATCTGGAACACATCTAAAACCTGCAGGACACCGGCCCTCGAGGCCTGGAGTTGTCCATCCCTGCCCTAGTGGCTCTTCAGTGCATTCTTTGGAGTGTAAATGTTAGATAGAAAGCGCTTGTGTGAATGAGGCATGATGTGTAAAGTGCTTTGAGTGCTCCAGTAGAGCAGAAAAGCGCTAAATAAGAACTACTCCATTTACCATTCATGAGACTATTAATTTCCTTAGGTTTCACCTTCATAGCTTCTGTTAACATTTCCTCATATTTAGTTTACTGTTGTTTGAGTCATTTCCTGTGTTGTGATCCTATTACTTTCACCTGTTCCTTGTTCCCCAGCTGTGTCTAGTTCCCTGAATCTGAATCTTGGGTCCTTGCTGCCCAGCTTTGACAACATTGGTATTTCAAGCTTGTGCGCCGATTCCTCAAAACCTGTTTTTGTTGTAAAACATGGTTAACCCTAGAAACTATAGTAACAAGTTAAACATTTGCTGTTCATGATAAATGTGCCCCAGGGAAGACTGGTTTAATACCACAAAGCTTTGAAATGTGAGGAATTCCAACTTATAATCATCCCAAAACAGCAGCTTTCTGTCTGTTAGCTCAATATTCTGGTTTAAGATCATAATTATATCTTTGTTCAATCGCAGCACTCAGTGTTCAGTGATATTTGCTGTGCAGTACCAATGGTTAGTGACTAGCTAGTGAACCCACTGGAGCATTTGGCTGTTATAGGAGCAAGATATTTTTCAAAGATGTTGGTCATTGCCAAAAGCAGCTGAAAGGAGAGAACTGACACAAGTCTATGAGTGTTTGATTTGTTGTAAAGTCACAAATTAAATGTGTTTAATAATTGTAATATTTTTGGAATTACTATTATATACAGTATGACTTTAATATTTTATGGATTACTATTGTCATGGCCTTTTGCCCAGTGTTCTTGTGTTGTTGCATTCCTGTTCGTTTTGTCCCTCTGTGTCTTTTCCCTTGTCTCATTGTTCTGCATTTCATTTTACTCCCAGTATTCTCACTTCTGTGTTTCCGTTTAGCTGTTTTCTCTCTTCCTTTTTCATTTTCCTGGTTTCCTGTTCCATGTGCTTAGTTTTGCTTCCCGTGTTTTTCCTGCCCAGCTGTTTCCACTTCCCTTGTTATTGCTCTGTGTATATTTTGTCTTTGTTTCCCCTTGTTCCTCATTGCATTGTCCTTCATTGGTTACGCTCCTGCTGTGTGCCTCCCTGTCCATGTTTTGTGAACCAGTGAGTTTTGTAACTTGTTCTGCTCCTAACCAGCTCTGGTTTGTTCAGTCTGTTCCAGGATGTTTGAGTTTGAACCCTGGCTCTCAAGTCCTGCATTGAGATCCTCACTTACTACACAGCACTAGTTTAACTATATTAATATGCATTAGTGTAGGGTGCCATGATGGTGTGGTTGCTAGTGCTGTTCTCTCAAAGGCATGCATGGGTTTGGGTTAATTGCTGATTCTAAATTGAGTGGCTGTCTCAATATGTTTGCTGTTTGACCAACTGGTGACATGTCGCCACGTTAGCTGGGATTGGCTTGAGGCACCTGTGACCCTGAATTGGGTAAGTGGAATACTTTCATAGAAAACGTTCTGTAATAGAGAAATAGAAACTCAAAAGAAAGCCTAACTCATAAGAAGCTTTAGGGTCTTTATCTTGCAGTATAAAGCACCCTGAGGCAAATAAATAAATTGAATTGAACTGAATTGAACTGATAAATAATAAACAAAGACACAACAAAGACATGTCTGACAGATGATGTGGTATTGCACCTCAGCACACCACAGTGTAGAACAGGACACTTCTACAACAGTTTGATAAAACATCTCCAGCAGTTTCCCACAGATGTTAAAAGACCGCAGCCTCCTCATAGAGCGCAGCCTGCTCTGTCCTTTCCTGTACAGGTGAGCCATGTTGCATGTCCAGCCACAGTTCAAGGTACTCGTAGGTACTTGTTGGTACTTGTAGATACTTGTAGGAGGCTGTATCAATCTGTCATCCCCGATACAGCCCACTGTGTCATCACCTCTGAATATGACAGTGTGCAGGGTGAAGAGAAGAGGGACCAGCACTGTTCTGTATATGGATTTGTGAAATTATTCTAAATATGAAAAAAACACCAACCTCAAAGTCACAAAGTTCCACACAGGAACACTGATTATGACCACAGGTGTGATTATGACTACAGGTGTGATTATGACCACAGGTGTGAAAGAATGATTGTCTGTCTCTGCGTTAGCCCGCTTATTGACTGTCCCAGTAACATGAAATGGAACATAATAATTGATTAAATAATTATTAATATGGTCTCTTACAATACAACTATGAATACACTTCCACCAAATATCAATATTAATTTAAAGCATGTACATGCTTTAAATACATTCCTGTACCACACTGACTTACTGTATCAGAGTCACTACTTCACAACTCCTTGTCATGACCTTAATTAAAGGAATTAATGTAATAAGAGCAGAAGCTAACCAACCTGTGAAGAAGAAAGAGAACAGACAGCAGGGAAATCAGTGAGCAAATAAATTGTATTGACACATTAAACACAGCTTAATAAAAGTAACACAATGACACCACAGTGCACTGAATGAGCACAAGATTCTGCCCTTTCATAGAGGTAATTTCTTCTTCAGTCACACGAATATCACAAGATGATTTCACGTAATCCAGAATTACTGTATCAAATACTGTACTGTTGCCATATCTTGAATGACTCTGTGATTCTCACCTCAGATAATAAACCCACTTCCTGTGGCTTCACAGCAAAAACAAATGTTTCCTCTCTGATGGTGCTGAATCGGCTCTTCAGGGTGTGAATTTTCAGAATTCAAAGCATAACAGGAAATGAATTTGTTCAGCAGTGGAAGTTTGTAACACAATTATACAATCATACAGTTATGAACATCCAAAAAATGTGACAGTTTAGCAAATAAAGCAGCTCTTTGGGTTAGTGCTGAATAGCAAGCAGTCAAGGCTCCTATCTTGAATTTATATAGTACAGTAATATTATGTAGGGGCTCTGTGGTGTAGTGGATTAGCACATTTGCCTAACAAGTGGCCACTTTTTTTTAAATTACTGTTTTGGCAGCTTTAGTTGACAGTGTACAGAGACAGGAAAGTGAGAGGAGAGAGACAGGGGGAGACTTGTAGTAAATGGCAGCAGGATGGGACACAAACCTGTGCCGCCTGTGTCGCGATATGGCACACGCCTGCTCATCCACTGAGCCACGCTGGAGCCCGAGAGTGGCTGCTTGAACAGTAGGTTGAAGAGACCTAACTGAAAACCTCCACAAAGGAGTCTGTTTAAAAAGAAAGTCTGCGTCCATATTAATTGTCAGTATTAAATGCATGCTGGGAAATGAATGTGAGGTGTATGTAATTCTACCTATTTTGGCCCGAGCAGTGAATACACATAACAGTCCTGAATATGAACACACGCAAGCACATAAACACATGTTGACAACATCCGTGCATCTGTCTTGAATCCAATACTCACACACTTTTGCCTTTTTATGAGGAAAAAAAAAAGCTAAGCACAAGTCTTTTGAAACCCATTTTAGATGACCGCTAACAAGTCAGTCACACCTAATAAAAGCAGAGATATAGCGAAGTGCAGCGAGACAAATGGCTGCCCAGTTTTTACCGCCTGTAGCAGAGTACAGCAGAGAGGACAGGGTAAAAAGTAGCCACTAAAATCCCTCAGTCCCACTTAACTTTAATTACCTCCAAGCAAACAATGAAAAAGAATTTATGAATGCATTTATGACTTTGTCACACTGCTCTTTTAGCTCTGGGAATGTTACAGTGACAATTGTCCGGCAACAGGGGGAGTTTTAGGAACACCAGAACCCGTGTCAGGAAAAAACTTGCAGAAAAAGACATAATAGCATGAGCTGTGCTGGATAAAGGTTACTGTATTCTTACATTTTGGGCAAAACTGCCAACACCTGTTGGTCTGAGGTTACAAACCCTTTAACGTGTCAGGTTTATGAATTCATTTGCTTGAAATTCCATTTCCTCCTGATCAAAATCATTGGTGTAATAAGCTAGAATCAAATAAGAGCCAGCCATCTCTGCCGACATCTGCTTTTTGAGAACCACATAAAAGGCAGACGGGAAAGTCCAAATGTATCACTTCCACATTCTGTGCACATGGAAAAGCCATTACACTGAGGCACAACTAAAACACTGACTCTGGGGTCTGGTGTATTGATGATTAGGGAAGGAGGAAGAAGATGATGAGGGATTTCGGAGGTTCCGTCATGGGAGGTCTGCACTACGGCTTCCACTATGCTGGGTTTAGGTCTGTGAAGTCGGCAGGATAACCAGGTCCCATGTCTGCCCTGTCACATGTTTGGGGATCAGAGGAACTGGAGGAGCTGCAGTGCGTATGTGACTGTTACTAAGACGATGGGTTTGACCAGATCTTGAACTGAGCAGCACATGATGCCTCCATACCGCCAGCCAGGCAGTCTCTAAAGTCCAACTGAAATCAGCAATTGACCCTGACACTAATATCATCAAGCTGGGCTCCAAATTAAACACACACAGTGCAAACATGGCGCCCACTTCAAAGGGTCCAGGCGCTTACTTCTGAAAAACAAAAGGCATGACACTGTTTAAATACAAGTACTGGGGAACTAGTGAGATGCCAGAGCTTATGA
>VOQJ01018544.1:0-13342 GCA_015052665.1 Apistogramma diplotaenia
TTGTATGTGAGGAGAAGAATTTTAAATTATATTCTGGATTTAACAGGGAGCCAAATGAGAAGCATACAATGCTTTCAATTAATCTGCTAGCATCTGAATGTGTTGGCTTCTTTCATGAGTTGCGCCTGTGTCACTGGTCCAAGTTGCTACAGAAATCCTACTTGATTGGCCCTCGTAACATTTTGGAAATAAGACTGTGAGAGTGTTTCCTACATTTTAAGCTGCTCAACTCACTTAAGGACGTGATTGTTTTAGAGTGCTCCATGACAGCAGCCTCACCCTGCACAAACTACAATCTCCCAGAATGTCCAGTGCTTCATCTTGATGAAGCCACCAACATTCTGTCTCCCAAAAGGTTTAAGAGGAGTTCAGATATAATTTTCTCCTCAAGAATTTTCTCTTTAGACAAATTTGGATGCATTTGGTGGTAATTTTTTGGTTCGAATTTCATTTCCATACCAGGGCCTGAAGAAGCTTGGACAATCCATTGAGTCTTCTTACTCCAGCATCCAGAAGCTAGTGATCAGCCACCTGCAGAGGTACTGTTTTTATTTTCATTAATGCTGCCCTGCTGTCTGACTGGTGTCCATTTTAAATCTGTCCCTGTCTTTTGGTGGCTGCAGTGGCTCCGAGGCTCTGCTCTATCATCTCAGTGAGGTGAAAGGAATGGCCCTGTGGAAGCAAAAATTTGAGCCCCTTGGTTTGGATGCAGCTGCTATAGAAGGTGCATTTCAGGACACGCACAATGATTTAAATCAGTCTTTTTTCATCACTAGTCACGTAAGCGTGTGTGTGTTTCTTTTCAGGTGCTATCACAGCTGTTGGGTCCTTTTCCCTGAAAGCCAGCGAACTTCTGCAGTAAGTTTCTCGACCATGAACGAGTAATGTTCATGTCATTATTTGTTCTCAGCTTCTGTTTTCCATTATGGCAACAACTTTGTTTCTGGTCATTTAGGGTGATTGACAAGAGCATGAAAAACTTCAAAGCCTTTTTCCGTTGGTTGTATGTAGGTAAGAAACTGACCCCAGTAGAAACATTTATAATTGTTAGTGGGCGTGTAAGCTCTCATGTATAAACTTTAAATGAGTGGCTACATGCTCAGATACTTTGTTTCCTCACAGCAATGCTCAGAATGTGTGAGGAGCATGTGCCACCCGAACTCAACAAGGTGAGATTTATTTTTTATTAAATAATTTTTTTAAATTCCCAAATATATTTTTGTTTTGTTTTTTAGTTTGTTTTTCCTCTTCATCTTTTGTGTTTATTTCCAAAACGGTGCTGTCAGCTGTTTGGCATTTAAAGACTAAGGTTCATGTGAACGTCCATTGTTTATCATAACATGATGTTTAACCCCTCAGATGACTCAGAAGGACATTGCCTTTGTTGCCGACTTCTTGTCTGAGCATTTCAGTGAGGTGAGGTCCACATAATGGTAGAAATATGCTAACGTGTTTAAAGATTTTTATAACTTATTTTAATGCCTTTGTGGTTTAACAGAACGAGGAACTCTTCGGTCGTAAAGGGAAGTACTTCAACGTAGAACGAGTTGGACAGGTAAATGGTTTTGTACTGTATACCTTTAGTTTTTAATGGATCTCCTGCGTTACAATATGCTGGTTTGTCTTTCATAACGACATTTACAGTACCTGAAGGACGAAGATGAGGACCTCGTGTCTCCACCCAACACAAAGGGAAACCAGTGGCTGAAGTTTTTACAGGACAGCATGCACCTGAAAGGTGACTTATCACCTTTATGTGTTCTGGAATTACATGAAATTATTTGTTTAGTGACAAATTGTTGATTGTTGATGCTGTAATCAGCTGATTAAATGTTTCACTGTCCGTTTTTCAGAGAGCCCTTTGCTGTTTCCTTCATATCCCCAAAAGTCTTTGCACTTTGTCAAGAGGATCATGGAGAATGTGATTGAGGATTGTCTACAGAAACCTGCAGTGGGTTTTGTGTGCTGTGGATTCAGAGTTACCATTCAAAGTTGTGTCTTCTCTGCTAATTATTTTTTGTTACTTGTGTGCAGGAAGTAATTGGAAAATCAGTAAGACAAGCCATCTTTTTGCCCTTGTACAATGTGCCTGAGAGGTAAAATCCTATATGTCTACTCATAATCTGTCATATTTAAATATGATCCATAGACTGTGACTGAATTTGTATTTATTTGTTTCTTTAGCTCTGAAAACACTCCTCGACTTTTTGAACTTCCATCTTTGTATGTAAAACACAAACCGCCTACAGTTTTGTATCTGTAACAGCAGGACAGGATTTTAATTCATGCTATTCATTTGTCAACCTACAGGTGGAATGACAAAAAGGCCAAAATGCACTATGTTGTGTTTTGCATGCCGGCGATTTCAGGCCACAAACTCTACCTGTTACGTAGAGGAACAGACCCAAACAGGTACACCGTTACATGTAATTCAGCGAGTTTTTACATATTTGATTTCTGTTTATAACCTGATTTGTTTTACTTGTGCAGAGCGATCCCAAACAGTGTCATGGCGATTGATCTCAGCCATCATCTCGACAGTGGAGATGATGAAAATGCCGCAGACCAGTGAGTCATGCTTATGTCGCTCCTTTACTGTATATAGCAGATGCAAACACAAAGTAATGTCTCACCTGGAGAAAGGTGTTTCTACGGCTTAAGATTTAATCTGAGTTTCTTTGTCAGGTCTCATTATGTTTACGGCTGCCTGGATGCCCGTTTTTACGACGACGAAATGCTGACTGTGGTCTTACAAGGATACGAAGAGCTCAACAGCAGGCGTGTCCTCGCTCAAATTCCGATTTCTTCCATCTTAAGCTGTGAGACAGAATTCAACTGGGAGCCACACCTGAGGTGTGTGTTCATGCAGTGTTTTGATTTAGCTTCATTTAATGATTATCAATCTATTTCTCACAGCGAAAGCAACAACAAACTGTTGCCTTTTTTATTGTAAGGTAAAAACCCTACAATAATTACAGAGAAAACCCAACAGTCAAAACGACCCCCTATGAGCAAGCACTTGGTGACAGTGGGAAGGAAAAACTCCCTTTTAACAGGAAGAAACCTCCAGCAGAACCAGGCTCAGGGAGGGGCAGATTCAGGTTGTTTGGTGTAGATACTGCACAGAGGAACAGACCCAATGCATTATGCCACATGCATTATCACCGCAAATACACTGACAGCCTAGTGGAGCTGAGGCATACCAGACACTGATTGGCTCCTGCTGCCTCTCTCAGGACACTTGTCAAAGTTGCCACATATTAAAAAGAAATCACAAAACTAAACATGGTGTGTGTATTCAGGACTCTAACCCCATCATCTAACCCCGCCTTCAAAACATAACCAGTTTTTTGCCAGTAACAGAAAAAATTATTTCACAACAATATTTGCTGGGTTTTATCTAATTAAGCCACCAGTTTTTATTGTACTTAACCTCAAAAGTATAGCAGTCACTTTTAAACTACTCGTAAAAATTTGCAGATTAGAAAGTACTGTTTTATTAAATCCACTGGAGTCACTTGAATATGCAGTGAATGTAGGTGGTTTAGGACATTCTTATAAGACGTGACTTTAACAAAGTGCATATCTCAGCTTTGCATTTTGCATATTTTCAGGTTGGACCAGCAAAGCAGTTCCATCCCGTGCCAAGGTCTGGTGTTGGGTAATCAATGGCGGGAACTGGAAAACATGAAGGCGCAGTTTGTGGCTGTCAATGGAATCCGTAAAGTGGCTTGTGTGGTAAGAATTCACGTTGTGTTTAGTGTGTGAGGATTTTAATCCAGGATATAATGTGTGAATCATCTGCGCTGCCATTTTTTTCAGTGATCGGTATAATCTCAGTTGATCCATTTTTCAGTCTTCTCACATTTGTCTGGCAGTGGGGGAATAATGTGTACTCTTGCCAAACATTTACTTTCTCTTTCCAGCTAAGTGCCAATCTGAGGCATATACGTGTTTTTGAGATGGATGTGGAAGATGAAGATGATGAGGGAGCTGACTCACAGAATGCCAGTGCTGACCAGGATGGGCTGGAAAATACCATGAGCAGCCAGGGGCAGGGAGAGGCGGAGAGTTTGGAAGCTGAGGCTGAGACTGGGGAACAGGGAGGCGGGAAGAGTGTGTTTCAGAAAACTGAGGAGCACCTGGAGTCGGAGGAAGCCCTGGACCTCCCCTGAGACAGAGAAACTCCAACAAACTAAGCTGCTTCTTTCCTTCTTTTTTTTTTTGTTACTAAAGTTTTGTTGTTGTGTGTTTTTTTAACAGGATTTTGTAAAAAATAAAAATAAAGATGGTTGTTTTGTCTTTTTTATCTTGAATGTTTTTTCCTAGGATTTTTTTAAATGGGGGGGGGGCACAGGGGAGGGCTAAGAACAAGGCTGGCAGGACCCACTGAAAATCAGAATATGTGATTAAAAAAATCTATTAGTATTTTCACTGCCCAACAAATGTTTGACACAGTGAGGCCAATCCCTTTATTTTTGCTGTAGACTGAAAAGATTTGGATTTGACAAATCACTACGAGACAAAAGATGGACATCTCAGCTTTTAATTCCAGGTGTTTACCTCTGGATCGGGTACACCGTTCACAAGATAGCACCTTTTGTTTGAAGCCATCCATTTTTTTTGTCTTAATTATACATTAGGTATAAAAGCTCATAATTATGTACTGTTGTTCTGTGCTCATATATTGTTTACCAAAGCCTCAGGAATGGCCTCAGTGGAAACGTGGCTGTCAAAAAGGCATTCTTGAGGAAGGAAGCAAGGCTGAGGTATGCCGAATTTCACAAGAACTGGACTGAAAATTGGTGGGTCTTCTTTTGTTGTGATGAATCCAAATTTGAAATTTTTGTTTTAAATTGTCAGTATGCAAGGAGATTAGGAGAGGTACAACAGTGAGATGAAAGCTCTGACATCATTTGGAGCTGCATTGCAGCCAATGGTGTTGAGGATCTTATCAAAACAGATGGAATTATGAATGCAGAAAAATGTATCAGATTGTGACTCACAATGCAATACCACCTGGAAAGCCTCTGATTGGCAGAGGCCTCAGTCCATCACAACAATGTTCCCAAACAGACTGCCAATGCAGTAAACGCATGCCTGGGTGGGAAAGCACAGTGTAATTCTATCAGTCAACGATTGGCCTCCCCAAACCTGGAATTCAACATTACTGAAGCAAAGTGGGATCATCTTGACAGAGAACAGAGAAAAATGCAGCCAACATCCAAAGTAGAGCTTTGAACATCCTCCAAGAAGCTTGGAGAACTGTTCCTGAAGACTACTTAGAGAGATTACAAGAATGTTTAAGAGAGTTCAGGCTGTGCAGAAGAATAAAGGTGGTCACACCAAATATTGATTTTCAAGCTTGTTAGAATTTTTATTTGTTCTGATATACTGTGTTGCCATGCATGTTTAGACTTTTCAGTAAATCACTGCATCTATTTCTCATTTTCCTTGCAAATGATAAAAGACTTTTAGTACTGTTAATTCCACGGCTTCGTTTCAATATTTCAGTTTCTGTGTTTGACAAAATAAAACTAAATCATACTATTCACAATTAAAATTGAGAGTCACTGTGTTGGTAGATTTATATTTTAAAATCAGCAAAATAATAAGTAATTAAAGCTTAGCAATCAATGGTATTGCATACAAATAACAATATTTGTATTCTAATTGTCTTGAGCAGAACTAGAAGGACACATAACAGAAATACTTACATTAAATTATACCTAAGTACTTGAGTAAATTTACTAAGTTACATTCCTATTGGTCCTTAACGTTTCAATCAAAGGTACTGTACACTGTAACAGTACTCAAGTACGGGTGTATCGGTGGATGGTGGTGGGACTGGGGGGGCGGGGTACCACCCCATGCCTCTTTGGACACGCCCCTTTTTGTTTTGTTTTTTTACATTATTGGTTTGTAGGACTCTTTCCAAGTAATTATAAATGTATAAGATGTTGTAATTTTGTAATAATTAATAATTTAAATTTATAAATAAACATTCAGGCCAGTAAAATCCTTCGTTTAAGAGTTCATTCCCATGTTATGTGGTTTCTGTAGGCAAATTATTAATGTATATCTTTGTGCTTTAAGAGTGGTCATACGTGCACGCGCAAATAGGTGTTGGTTACGTGGTCGCTCCCGATATGGAACGTGGTGACGTGTGTTATCCGCCGCCTGTTGGTCTTTCACAGTTGGTGACGAGTATTATGAAAATGGCCTCAACCCTGCCCGTGAGCACGAATAACCGGAGAAGATGACGACGCTGAGCTTTTCAAGTCAGTTGAACACCAAAGTGTCTTCTTTGAACACCCATATATCAGTGAAGTAAACAAAAACAAAGGAACTCTCGGCAAAGAAACGACTAAAGATACCCCCGACCAATCGCATATTTTCGTAAGGCTGAGAGGAGCCACTATGGAGGATATCAACTCTAATATCAACGCGGACTTGGAGGTGCGGAAGCTCCAGGACTTGGTGAAGAAACTCGAACAACAAAATGAGCAGCTTCGGAGCAGGTCTACAATGTTGTCCTCGTCCGGAGCGATGTCAGGGAACCACAGACCCCTGAGCGCCGGATACGACTCGTCGTCCCTGTCAGCGGGGATGGCAGCCGGTCTGGCCGGCTTCCCTGGGGTGGGGTTCGCTGGAACGGGCGGCTATGGTGGGCTGCTGGAGAACAGCCGCTGTTTAAACCCCAGACTGTCTTACGACGGCATCAGTTTCAGGAGGGCGTATGAGGGCGAGGGGGCATCTGCTGCCACCTCTCTATCGAGTATGAACTCACTTTATTCAGACACTAGCAGGGGCTTCACAGATGAAGGGGAAACCTCAATCCTAGATGAAGTGGAAATCTTAGATCTCGAAGACATGGATTGTCTAAATGAAGACGAGGACAGCTGGTGAGTCAAACCCTTGTCTTGGAGGTAACTTGCCTTCTCAGCCTTGTTTGTGTCTTCAGGGCTGGGTGACAGCTTTAAATGTCTGGTCACAGCTGCTATGCAAATTAGCTGCCACCACAAACGCCTGGCATGAACAGTCATCTCAGTAGCTTGCCTGAAATCTGAAGTCATCCCTGCTGAAGGAGCCTCATTATGGATCTCTGACTGCAGGATGTTGTTTGGCAAGTCATATGGGTGATCCCAAGTGACTTCTGCAACTGACTATAAAATACAGGCTTTGTCTTACAGTCATTGTCAGACCACTCTGTTATTTCTTACCCTGTTTGGAGTTTGTCCATTAGTTTCAAAGATAGATCAGCAGGCCCGCAGTCACAGGCTCTCAGCTGACGGGGGCCTAAGGTCTGAGATCATCAGTTTTTGGTGCTGTGATGTGACAGATTGCTTGGCTTGTCGTGTACAGTCGAAAATCAAAGTTGTTTTCCTGCCCAAAGGCCATGTGGGAGAGGTAGCCATGGTTATATTCCTCCTCTGAAATCCCTTTAGCACAGCAGTTGGCACACAGCTACAAGTGCTCTGCAGCACCAAATGAGAGATGTGAAATAGGACAGTCATCTTCAAACTCCAGACTGGATTGGATTCGACTGTTTCTAGAGATGCAGATTTACAGAGATGTCATGATAGAAATGAGTAGTTACTTCTAAGGTTATCATTATTGACTGGATGAGAATATAATGATAGCCCTTTTCTTTAGGACATGACTATCTATCTTATTGGGAGGGGTTTGTGCGTTTTGCGTCTGCAATGGTAATGATACTGTAGTAGGGAACATGAAAGCATAATTCCATCTTAATGGCAGTTTTACAGTCTACAACAATCAGGGCTTATCATCTGTTTTGAAGTTAAACATGTGCCAAGTTCTCTTTTTAGAATACTTCTAACACAGACGCTGTTTTTACAAGGGAGGGTAAACACAAATCCTGCTCATCAGTTAGATTTTTTTGCAATTATTATTTGAGCTAACTCAGCCTTTCCTCTCTTGCATGCAGCTGCGTGCCCATGCCAGCTACCGAGCCCTCGGCATCCGACTACTTTCAGACATTGCTCACTCATGCCCAACTGAGCTAGTCTCATTATGCCCTGGCTGTTTGTCCACCCTCTGGGTCAGATTGATATCTGGGATTACCCTGTAGTGCCTAGCTTTTGCCAGCTCCTGCCACAGACTCCTGTAATCCCATGAATTAGCATCAGAGTGGATTTAAAAAGTCCTGCCTGACCCTGCAGTGTTTGGCCTATCAATAGCTGTCCATCGCTCTCTTGTTTCTGCACATGAATCACACATATTTTTTTCAGTGCTGGGTGAATGAAGATGTAGATTTACATTGTGCTGTACGACATTTGAATAACCATTGTTGTGTTGGTAAACAATGAAAATGTGCACTCCCAATTTCAGGCTGGTATTTCACTGCACTTATTTTGCCTGCAATGTTTCTGCTTTCATCTTGAAAGGCTTCCTCTATGGCTGCAACAGTGCTGACAGCTGCTGACTCAGATTTCTCCTCTGAGTGGAAACTCTTCTTCTCTTCTCTTCTCTTCTCTTCTCTTCTCTTCTCTTCTCTTCTCTTCTCTTCTCTTCTCAAATGTTTGTGAACAAACACGAAGTAGCAGGCAGATCTGCTAGTTTGTAGCTTTGCTTTACCTTTTTTTTCCTTGATTTAGGCCCCCAGTTATTCCATGTAAAATTACTTAAATTTCAGAAAAGTTCCCACCTAACCCCCCCCCCCAAAATCAGCTAATTTTCCTTTTTGTACAATACATTTAGTATATTGAATTTTTGCCCACGTAATGTGAAATTTTTCTTAGTTAAGGGTCTCGAAGTCTGTAGAGCAAATTTGGACTTTTCTCCAGCATTTTTGAGCCCACAAAACTTACATTAAATTTTCACCATGTTTAGGCTCTATTAAAAACAGAATTAGCATAAATTTTACACCCACTTAAAGTGTGAGAATCTGAAGCCCAAATTATACTTTTGTTTTTCATAATTTTTTTCTCTTTAATCAAATTTGAGCATCAGTATCATTGAATGTATCATAGTTTCAGTAGAAAAACTGCACCAAAAACTGCATAAAGGTCATATAAGGTCATATGCACTGGGTGGCTGGTCAAAACAGGTTTTACCATGTCTCCTCTTCTAGCCATGATTGCTTCTTCTAACATAATTTATAAGGACTTTAAAATGCTGAAAAAAATAATACAGCTATTAGTTCAAAATTTTAATCCACAGTTCTGAACTTCAAGGGTCTATAACTGGAATATTTTCATAGTATGAAAGTAAAATTCTGCATGGCTCCATTAAATATGCTAATGACATTAAATGTAAAATGTACACCTCATATAGCTGGTTCACATACAGGTGGTTCCTCTCAACCGGTCTGCAAAAAGTTGATCACCCTAATAAATCAAAGAGGTACCACACACCCAACTTAAAGCAGCTATTTTTCACAAGGCTGGACATGACAGCTAGTACTAATATTGTGCATTTAATAAAACTATATGAGTCTTTACGTTTCTTGCATATGGCTGCAAGCTTCACCAGCCTGAACATGTCAGCTCAGTAGGTGAAAAAGAAAAAATTAAAGGAGCTTTCATTATGCAGCTTACCTGCACCATACAGCCCAGTCATCTTTTACAACTCATCACCATACTGTGTTATCTCGAATGCTCAAATGCACTTTTTAATCTAACCATAATATGCAAATGAGGCGAGGCTGGTGACTTTTCTGCTAACATGAACCATCCCAGGTCCAGAGAACCACTGTTGCTGTGGATGTCCTCGTGTTATTCCTTCCAGTGAGCTCCTTAGGCTTGCTTATTCATGCCTGTGTTACACTTTAGGATCAGAGTAACATAAATTTTGTTGCTTTTCAGTTTAGCGAGTTTATGAAGCCATAATTCTCTGTCTATGACAACTTAAATATGTTCTTTGTAAGCAGATCTTGTCTCATGGTAAACAAATATGTCTTTACACTCAGCAATGATGTAGTCAACTCAGCCTCCCACATAGATGGATGTGTTTATAAAGGGTGGATGTAGTCACCATGACATCACCCAGTGGTTTTGGACTCCTCATTTTGAAGCTTTATTGTTTTGGATGCTGCTATGCTGGTTTTTGGAGCCAGAAGTTACCATTATGTAGATGAGAGGGTGCAGCACTAAGTTTTGAACTAATGCCAGATAGCTTTGTCAGCAAACAGCATTCAAAAACTGGGTACGGCGCACAGACACAGATACCTGCTAATTAATGCCAAGTAACAGACTGATAAAATCTTAGACTTTAATCAAAGCTGAAGCCCAATTTTCCAAGCACCTACATGTAGCAGACACTCATCAGTTCCAGCTGCCTGTCAATTTCAGTATCCAGGTGGATCAGTCTTTAATAAATTCTCCCTACTCAGATTTGTTATGAAGTGGGGAACCGTTCATAGAAGCCTTAACCATTTTTGTACCAGGCTGTAAACATGGTTTTTATCGCTGTGAAGTTGAGTATCTTAACATTGGTGCTTCTGGGAATTGATCCATTAAAGGCGCTGCATTTTGGAAATTGCTTCTTGGTCTCTGCAGCCTGCAGCATCACCTTTCCCTTTTTTCACATTTTGCGTTGGCTAGCTTGTTAGTCTGCAGATGAGTTGGTGCCACATTTGCCCCACAAGCCTTGAGTTTGACTTGAGGGCAAATCACTGTTATTAGGGTTTGGCTCTTTAAATCAGTGCACTTGATTAAGCACTGAACTTTGTGGCATTTCAGATATTTGGATGAGCCCTCATTCTTAAAATGAGCTTCGTCAGGGTTGCATTGTCCTAAAGTAGCATTGTTCTGTGTTCTGATGAAAACATGAATTCTTCCCTGCCTGTCCACATTATCCACTGTAGGGCTGCGCTCAGTAATAAAACCAGGCTCAAACCTGAAGCTTGTTATCCTCTCAATCACATTTCCTCTTGGAGATGCTGAGTCACATCATATCTGAGGTGAGAAAGGTGCGAGCTGAGGAAGATAACATGTGCTGTTGATATTTTTTCCAGGTTATATGAGGCAAAGCTGAACAGCCCCCTGCAAAAAGCCCTGAGTCCTATTGTGTGGTGCCGCCAAGCTCTGGACAATCCGAGCCCCGAGATGGAATCAGCCAAGCGCTCCCTCATCCACAGACTGGACCTCACCATGTCAGGTAAACGGGAACGTCTCAACTTCATGAGCAGCAGTAGAAATAGTTGGAGTTGTGGGAAATATAAATGCAATAGTGATGCACTTAATTTATCTTCACGTGTACCTGAGTATGATCTAGATAGTTTAAGATCAGTGGGTCTTTCCTACTAGTACCTGGTATTGAGGCGTGTTCTCATCTTGCACACAGCTGTCTGTCTGACCTTTCAACAAACATGATGCATCAAAGCTGAAGATAATTATCTCTATAGTATATACTCTCTTACTTCCTAGTATCTTATCTTATATCTGTTGCTTGCTGAGTTATGTTAAGAGGGTGCTATATTGTCATTCTGTTTGGATCTGTATTTTTTGTCATCAAAGCGTGAAAGCAGGGCTGAGTAGACATCTGCATGCCCTCCAATTTTGGTGGGGATTAAACTTGAGGATGTGCACACAGGCAGCTGTGGACACCATTGTGTAGTCCTCCTTGTTATCCTCCTGCTCGATATAAGCGGGAGAACATTGTTGTCATGCTCTGCGTCTGTCAGTGAGGTTTTAAATTTCCAGTCTATAGACTCCAAAACCACAAGGAGCTGAGCCATGAAATTTGGCATATATATTCTTTACTATTCAAAGATGCGCAACACAATGTCTGTCTGTCTGTGACCTGCACTTGAGGCATGATCAACACGCTGCAGTCAAAGCGCTTGCTTTAGTTTCTACAGGGAGTCTCGTCTTTTCCAGGAGCTGAAGGATCTCACTCTGTCAGAAAAAAGTATGTGAGCTCATTGATTGAATCACTGACATGCCGGCGAGAGCCGACCTGCTTGCAAACATGCGTCTCCGACCAGGTTACAAAAATTGAGAGGTGCACAATAAACCGCAAAACCACCAAAGTGCACAGTAGCAGCTGTGTCCGCACTTTTGGTGCTATTTGCAAAGCATAAAATTCCAGATGATCTGGATGCATTCATATCATTTGGTCTGAGTGGGATGGGGGTTTTTTGTTTTGTTTTTTAAAGCAACAGGGTTTTTATTTTCTGCTCATTTTGCTGGCAAATTGTGTGAGAAGCTTATATTCTGCCCTGGGATCTGCAAAATATTAATAATTTTGTGTCACTTGATAGTTGCCTGGGTGCTTTGGGCATGTAAGATATTTACTTATTTATTTTTACATCTGTGACTTTTTGTTTTGTTTTGCTGCTTTTGCAGCCCTTTCTTCTCAAACAGCAGGATCAACTTTCCTAAACTGATGCGTCCGTGAAAGGTCTGTGCTCACTGTCTGACCCCACCGAGTACAGATGGATTCAAATAGTTGTGAATTGCAGAGTTATGCATATGCACAATTTTGCATCCCCGCCAAAGTTGGGGTTTAAATACTTTTGCTGTTGATCGGGCTACTTAAAATAACTGTAAAATAAAGCAACAGAGTCATTGCCAAAACGATACATGGAGCAATCATGCTTATGCGCGTAGTCATTCTCCCAAAGCCCATTTTGAATGAGGAAAAACCCCAAAAAGACAACATTAACGTTCGTAACCACTTAATATCACCCGGATTTACCTCATTTTTATGCCTGTGGAGTTTTTGACTTCGCTAATTATAGTCAAACTCTCCATGAGGAGAACTGGCCTCAAACCCTCAAAGCTAAACTAAGAGGGGGATCATTTCCATTTTGACGGTGGTATGTTCATGTGACAGTTGGATCATGTTGAGTAACAGTCCAGTCAAGGTTGTTCACTGGGGTCAGTGTTCTCCTCTCTGTTCTGTTGTGCAAGAAGTACCTGGTTACACAGTACCGTCCTCATCAGTGATAATATGATTGTTGCATTATGGAATATGATGTGTTTGGTTGTCTTCTTTAGTGATGTTAAATCAGATCAAAGTCAGGCATGTGTAATGCAGCTTATCGCTCTTTATTGGCTGTTTTTACCGCCACTGTGGGCTGGACTATACAGTATGATCTTAATTGCATGTTGCTCATAGCCTTAGACGACCTTCCTTGAGAAGCATCTTGTTTTGCCCAACTAGCCCCTAATTATGGCCAATACTGCTGACATTTCTCTTAACAATCCTCAACAAACCATGAAACCTTAGCGTAAGGTTTCATGGTTTTACCAGATAACAGATAACTTGGAATGTTATCGTACTTTCACTTAATTACTTTCCATGTTTCTCCATGGCCCACCAGTGGAGCCTGCCCCACAGTTTGAGAAACACAGATTTAAGCAGTGACGCT
>VOQJ01018544.1:13362-24990 GCA_015052665.1 Apistogramma diplotaenia
GATTTAAGCAGTGACGCTTACTGGTGGTGATATCATCATTGTAGGTGTGGCAGGATAACGTCATCCTAAAAATACCCCCTTTGTCACTGATAGCGTCTGCCCCGCCGCTTCTCGTCATTCCTCGGGTGGCACTGATGGAAAGTGAAAGTGCAGCTAAATTTCTCTGGGGATGCTTATGATTCACGGACCATCTGGTTAAGACATTCAGATCTAATAAATTAAACACAAATATAATTTTTAGTAAAATATTTAGATATTTTTTCTGAAATTCTGCATGTAAGTGATCCTTGGCCCCTTTGAATATAGCCTCAGTGAACACTTTCCTGACTAGTTTACAGTCTCTGTAGTTTCTTTATCGAATGCAATGCATTTGTAAATTAAAACGGAGGATAAAGCACAGTAAGCTTCACTATTATTGACAAGTCATTAGCCAATGAGTTTGCAGTCTCTGTGCTCATGGTGGGGAAAAAATCTAAGATGGCGATGGTGAAAGTGCTCAGCTTCATTAAGCGTGGCGGCTGTACATCCACATTTGTTATAAATGGTCATAATAGATACATTTTTTTATAGTGAAGTGAAAGTGAGTGTTAAATGATACTAATACAGCTGTCTGTTGCAGCTGTTTGTGGCAGTCAGTATCAGCCTTTTTGGGAAATCTGGGTAAATTCCCATAGTCCTTCTCTCTGCATAGCCAGAGAACTACGCAAAGCCAAAGCCTTGGATTTGGTTTTAAGTGCTGCATTCTGAGAGCATTTGTGTCTGAGAGTCACCAGACAGGCCTTTATGGCTCCGGGCTGAAGTCTCTTTCACACCCGACCTCTAGCAGGAGCATGGAAATTCTGTTGCTATGGGATCAGCAAATAAACTCCTCACTTGTGGCCAGTTGTTATCAAAGTGTAGACTTCCTTGGGTCTTAAAACCTGATTTGCGTGAACATTTTTCATCTGTCTAAATATTGTGCAGCAAGTGCACCTACAGATGTTTTAAATATGTTTGCGTGAAGTGACAAATCCTTTTGTGTGTGCACACCCTGTTAAACTCCTATCCCCAGATGACGTGTCTCAGTTATGTAACTAACAACAGGGAGGGAAACTGCTGGGAGATATCTCCTCTAGTGGGCTGTACTAGTCAGAAAGTATAACTTCATTAATACCAGACAGATCAGATCTGCAATGAAACCACTGTGTTATTAGAGCTGAACAATTAAACAAAGCTAATTTCCTTTGCACTGCTGTGACAGCTGTTCCACAGTGTCGATCCAGAGCATGTGAAACCCCCAAGAGGTCCCAACCAGTCACGTGGCTGACCTGCCCTTTTTCCCAGCTCTGACTTTTGCACAGTTGCTACACCTCCTTTTGCATGTCTCTGCCAGTTTTATCCCCTTTCCTCGCTTACGTATTTATCTTTAGCTTACAAATGTTTCTCTATTTGCTCGTCTCTTGTGATATGCTTACAGCTCCATGCGGCTGTTTTTAACCAAATTAATTTATTTTATTTTTATTTATGTATCTAATGGCCTCAGTGCCAAGGTTAGTCCTCTCTTTCCTTCACCCTTTAAAGCTTAAGTAGTCTGTCGTGTGCCGCCTCATTTAGCTTTATTTTTGCCTGTGGAAACTGGCCTGAAGTTTCCACAGACTGCCACAGTACAATTTTATATCACAGTAAATAGAAATGACAACAGTCACAGTGGGTAGAAAGAACATTTCCTTTTCCTTCCTCTGACTTTTTGTTCTAGTACATGCCGGTTTCAAGGGCACTCTATTTTTATTGGTCCCTGTGCTACTGATCCTTTCAGATTGGTCTCATTCTACTGACAGTGTGCCGCTGGATTGCTGTGATAGCCTAGGTCACCTAACGACCTCAAAATCCTCTGAAACCTCAATTGGGCCTATGAGCTGTCGCACCATTATGATTTCTAGCTTAGAGTTGTGTGACTCACTTTTGCTTCATAGTTCACCAGATGTGGGGTTTGGCTCAAATTAGAAACTATTTTGAAGTAATCATTTCTTTTCCACTGTGAGATACAACGTTGGACATTTCATGCCATGTTATCATATCTATCACAAATATTTATCAAATACAGACAGAGGGGCACAAAGAGATCCTGAAATCCTTCTACAACAAGTTATTACACTTAAAATGGAGAGAAATTTTCTAGTTTTAGTTTGTGAATTTGGTCAAATTTGCCAACAGAACCAGTCTGAGGAGGGTTTGGTGCAGATATTTACTGAGGCTGGAATGTCTATGTGAAGGCTGTCCTGGGAAAACACCAGCTCCCACATGGCCAGCATGCACCGGCTCAGGACAGTGTTCTCAGTTCTACCAAATGCCCCACAATGCATTTCTGAAGCATCCGTATTGCTCATATGGTGCCGGGTCTATTTTTAACAGAAGCTACATTGAGTTGCATGGTGCAGAAGGAGTGCAGGAAGTCGGACACAGGAATGGCACAGAGAATTCAATTCAGAATCCATTTTCAAAATAAAAGATGCTCTACAGACCAAATGCTACAGAAATATGCCACAAGCAAACCTGCTTGTGATGTATACATATGCTGGAGCCTCACAGGCACACAGCTACATATTTGCTCTTAATTGCATCTGATTTTTCGGGAGGAGTCTCACCAGGTGAACTGTTTTAATCTGTTGACCTGAGAAAACAAAGCGTTGGTTGCTTAAGTGTGTGCAGCGTTTCAGGCTAAACATGTTTCAGTGTTGTTGACATTCCTGAGGAGCTGATCCGTGTGGATGGCAGCAGAGCGGACATGATGGTGTTTTCTAAATAATGCAGGAAGACAGAGTGCTGAGCACGAATCGGAAAGGGAGAAAGTGGAAGGAAGGATGTGGAAAAAGCGGAAAGATGATCTTAAAAGGCTGCCTGCCAGTCGCCACAGAGCAATGTTAAACATCCACTCAGAGAGAGGAATGATGGGTAAATGAGCAAACTCAGAGACGCAAACCGTCCAAAGCAACCAAAGTATCCCTGTGACAGTGCGTCCAGAGTCTGATCATGATCCAGCCTGTTTCGCTGGGTTTCACAGAGAATTGTATTGTGTCGTGTGCGTACATGGACTGAATGGCGTGCATTGTTGAGCGTTTGTCCCAGCTAATGATGGAGGAACTCTCCATCAGGCCCACACTCAGCATATGCTATAAGAGACTCAATCAGACTGCCTGCACAGTGGAAAGCTTTCATAGATGTGCCGGCTTCGAGCAGACTGCTGACGTTTGTAGTCAAATACTCAGAAGGCCAACAAGCTTGATCAGGGTTATTAAATGGTTACAGCGTATCGATGGTGCGATGTTAACATACCGAACAAGTAAAACAATGTTTCGACCGCGAATTTCTCCGAGTAGCATTTTAGACTGCCTTCTAGCTTTTATTCCTCTAATTGGCTATTGAGAGAGTTATGCCCCATGTTTGGTTTTGGTACAAAGAAGCACAGATTTTATGGTATCCTTCTGTATGACATATGTGCAAAGACAAAAATCCTTGGGAACAGAGGCTGACAGAAATACTAAGCCAAAACTGATGTTTACCATCTTCTGATATATATATTTTTTTATGTTTGAACATCTAAATGATGCAAAATTGATGTGATACAACATATAAATATCATGAGCAAATATCATCTATTTGCTGACACCACTGAAGGTGATGGCACCAAGATTTCAGCTGCTGTATCTGTACATCCTACAAGAGAAATGATCTGACTGGATCACATGAAGAATATAATTATGAACAGCTTTGCATTTTGATATGTATTCTTACCACAATGATAATTTGTGGCAAAATATGTTAGAAATATGAAATAATATCACTTTTAAGACTGAAGAAATGGCTCAGAACATCCATACCACTGTTCATGGTGAAAGTCTGTTAGTTGGGTGTGTTTGCTGCGTTTCTGTCGCATTGTTTGAATTGTTAACTTTTTAAAAACTAAGTATTTTTGTGCTGCATTTGCTACGTTCCTGCTCTCTGTGTACAAAGTATCTATAACATTTATTTGCTGCTCCTATGAAGGATATAAAATGCCAAAATAAATAAATGAGCTGATGGCAAAATAAATATATTACTTAATTATTATTATTATCATCCTTCTGCAAACTGCCTGATTCCTTTTTAATTTCAATCATTGAAAGTGTGTCATTAAGTATGCTAATGTCCTTAACCAATGCCAGCATCACAACAGAAATTGCTGCCTTTAGTCCGAAGAGCATATAGATAAATAAGATGTATAATTAAATGGGGAAGTGCTTGTACATAATTAGCATTTCATTTTGATGCGTGTAATGGTGGAGGATTTCTTTCTTCTTTTTTTTAAAAACCTATTATTTTAGCAGCTTTGTTGTTCCATAGATGTCCGTGTGTGAGAGGACGCCAGGGCCTCCCTGCAAACATGTACACAGCATGGACTTTGGCCTTTTATGAGACATAAAAACTTTATTGGCAACTCTTTCTCGAGTGTCTCATGTGATTCCGTCTCTCATTCAAGTTCTGCTTTTTGACTCTGCAGCCAACAAACGCAGGAGCCTGTACGGAAGTCCCTACAACCAGCAGAGTTATGGAAGTCCTTATAGCACAAATGCAGCCAACAGCCCTTACAGCAGTGGCTTCAACTCCCCATCCTCAACCCCCAGCAGAGTGCCCATCGTTAGACAGCAGCTAATGCCCAGTAACACAAGTATGGCTCTCTCTGCCTTTCACCGTCTGTTTCAGAGTATTTGTTTACTTTATCAGCATAATGTTCACTAATGATTTGCTCACCAGTTCACCAACGAAACTCTGCGGCAGAGAGGAATCCTCCTGCAGTTAGTCCGCAGTCATCAGTGGACAGCGAACTGAGCACGTCAGAGATGGATGAGGACTCAGTGGGATCCTCAACGACCTACAAACTCAATGATGTCACCGATGTCCAGATACTGGCACGCATGCAAGAAGAGAGTGTGTATCCGTCATCCCCAGCTGTATTCTTGTTTCCTGCAGTTAAACAGTTTTTTTTTACACTGTACTTTTTTGTAAACAGGCTTGAGACAAGAATACGCCGCGACAGCATCCAGACGGAGCTCAGGTTCGTCCTGCCACTCACTGCGGCGCAGCACCTTCAGTGACCAGGAGTTAGATGCTCATAGTCTGGAGGACGAGGAGGATGCGGTGCATCCGGCTTTTCACCTGCCCTCCAACCGCTTCAGCCCCTCCCCTCGCCACTCTCCACGTGCGTCCCCAAGAAATTCTCCCCGCTCGCGCTCCCCTGCTCGTTCCATTGACTACAGCCACAGCCGGGGCTCACCCCAGCCCATCATCAGCCGTCTGCAGCAGCCTCGCCACTCGCTGCAGAGCCATGGGCATGACCTTCAAACTAATGTGGTGAAAAATGAAGGTAAAGGTAGTATCTTAATAAACAACTACTTAGTAGCAGATAAATAACAGCAGATGAATCCCCAATGAACTCATCATTAGCAGCACTTTCAAAATAAGAGCAAGGGGTTGTCCGTACATAACGATAAAATATACTAAAATGAGTCGGATGGCCAGGACTCCATCTGCGATTAAATACCATGTGCGGGGAATCATTGATTGTCCTGTGCTGCTCTTGTAGAAAAACTGCGCCGAAGTCTTCCCAACCTCACACGCTCCTCGGCGGCGGCAGCGGTTCAGGCCCCAGAGCCCGTCAAGAACAGTCGCAGCTGTGAGTCCAACCTGCAAGTGCCAAACGGCGGCTCTCCCCGACACCAGAGCCAGTCTGCCAGTGAGTACGGTAACAGCCACAGAGAGCGCCACTTCAAGCCTTTTAGTTTGAATTCAAACAACTGTATATGAAGCTTCAGACTGTCGGATTCGTTACTGAAATCTGCTTCTGTTAGATCAGCATTTGTTTTGCTCTCCAAGCACAGTGACATGACAGGCTGCGTAATCTCATGTTAGTTTTTGTGTGAGTGGGAATTTTGTTAATCCCTCTGGCTGCACCTTCTGTGTAGGGACTGCACTGCTTTGTAGTGACATGGCTTTGGTGTTTTGGGATCCTCTTTTGTCTTTGATCCTTTTTTCTTGTAATATCTTTGACTCTCACACAAACACACACACGCGCACATCCTTCCTCTTATTGTCCTGACGTAACTTTCACTTCAAAGAAAAGCGCTCGTCCTGCAGAATGAAAGCATGATGCCAGAAACCCTGACAAACCAGAGCGACTCGGGAGATCTGTGACACTAACATTGTTTTACATTTTGTGTCCAGTGGTTTTATGTTCTCTTGCAAGAGCTTGAAAACCCTCCTCTGCGAGTTAAGACTATCCATTTGATATAATCCTATAATGGGAGATGAAGGTAATGGTTTAGTCCTTAATCCAGAAACGTAATCTCTCTGTTACCAGAGGCAGATGGAAGGGTCAGGGAGCAGGTTTAAGTTGGTTAAACATGTAGTAGGTGGCTTTTTCGTGTCTTAACCAGCTCCCAGTGTGGAAGGATAGTGTATTTATGTGGCCCTCAGATCACTGCGGTGACTGGTTTGTGTTCTTCTGAGCTTTGGCTGTACTCGACGTGGGCACCTCTGCTGCCTCTATCACTGACTTCTCTTCGCTGTAAAGCATGTGTAATCCAAACCAACCTCCTTTTCTCTCTCTGTGCTGAGATTGGTGTTTAAACCTGCCAGAGGCAGAGGACACTTTGCTCTGACAGCCCTGCTGAGCCTTCACTATCTCAGTGTGCATGCTCGGAGAGCCCTCTAGTGTCCTCATCCTGCACCTCGGGCTTGAACGGCCTTCAGTGCCAAAACAGCCCTCTTTTCCTCCATGAATCCTGTGAAACTTAGACCGAATTAAGTCTAGTGCTGACATGTCTCTGTTTTCCAGCAGCACCTCAGCTCCCGAAATACTTGACCCCTTCCCGCACCTCCCCGAAACCCAAACAGCACCTCCAAAGGCCCACTGCCCTGCGAGGTAACAGCTGAAGGCTGTGAGACTGATCTGTCACACAGGCAAACGCACGATTTATGACAAGACAAAAGTCAGCTGACGGGATAGACTTCTGACTGAGATGATGTAGATGATGGATTGGTTATATTTATGGAGTAGAAATGGATGTGAGGAAGGTGCATTAATGCACTTGTTGCCAGTTCATCAATTCAAGCTCTGAGAATAAGAGGTAACGCTGAGCACCGCTGCCTTCTTTGCAAGAGATTTAAGGAAATGTAGCGATGGAGCAGCGTGTTTGTTGGTGGAGATGAGGACGATCTTATCTTCACAGTTATGCAACAATATGGAAAGGATTTAACATCTGCGTGAGTGTGTATTCTCTTTTGGTTGTGCTCATTTTTTTCTGCAAACATTATGAAATCCATCATAGGGTCAGTGACGTCCCAGGTGGGTAAACTGATAGTTATGCTGTTTTTTTAAATGATTAAACAATGAAATAATACTTAATAAAGTTGTTTTTAATCAGTTAATAATTGGTTTATAAAACGAGGCCAGGATTGTTATTCTGAAGTTGCATCTAATGTTTATAAAAAGTGTATAAATGGGTGGTGGGGGCAAAAATCCCTAAACTGAATCTGGAGAACATGCACTGTTTCATTCACTGTTTTGTTTTCATTCCAATACAAGCTGTTTGCTGCCACACGTGCATCACAGGAATGCTGCTTAAGACACCTGTGGGGTTTCCTGTAAAGCCAGGTTCAACATAGCCAGGCTTTCTTTGCACCAGCTGGCTTGAGAAAACCTAAAACCCCAGTTAGAGATGGGGGTACGATTATAGATCCAGGTTTTTAGCTTCAGGCTCGACTTAAAGAGGGATGATTGAACTCTCGGATGGATTGAGTGCCACCCAATGGGATGGGTGATGGAGATCTATACAGAGTGTTAAAATATAGATATAGATCGAGATCTATGTGATATTGGCTGCATTGGGACCGAGCATAAAAACAATAATACATTTTCTGAAACACCAGCTGAATGCATGTAAGCCACAGTCCGCAGTGCTGTAACTTTACTGCACAGTCTCCTTCAGTGATATTAATAAAGCAACTTACATATTATAGATAACAAAAACATAATAAATATATATAAAATGTTATGTATGTCAGTGTCTACATATTATAATTATTATTGATACCCCGAAGAAGTTTTAGCCATCCCAACAGGACCCCCCCCCCGTTTGATCTGTGTTGTGATGAACTGGGGTTTTAATTAGTCAAAGCATAAAAGACATTTCAGCTTACAGATCTAATAAATTGGCCCAATTTGAGCCAGTTAAAGAACGCGAAGCGCCACATTGCACCCCGTGGTCGGCACATTCCCCCCCCCCTGATCTGAATTAAGGCCTGTCTCTGTTGTCTTCGTCTTTGTCTAGTCCCGCTCTCCTGTTGCTTTGGAGAAGAAGGTGATTTCAGTGAGTATTCACTGACGGCTTCCACCTGTTAAGTATTGTGATTGTGGTTCCACGCCGTGGCCGTATCGATGTTGTGTTGCTGGTTTTCAGTAGTAGAGTATGCTCTGTGTTTGTACCATCTCATTCTGTCAGCACATCAGAAATCATAGTCGGCAGCTGTGCCAGTTAACCGTCATGTTCATTCATGTTTTTAAGCTCATGTAGACGTTTGTGAAGTTGGAATGGGTGTAAAATCCTGCATACAGTGTGTCTCAAATCTATTTTTATACTGGCATCACATTTAAATTAAACTCACACCATCGTGCTCTTGATCATTACCTCATTATAGACGGATTCTCTGCATTCTAACATAATCCACTTACACCTGACCTCTCTGCCTGTCTTCAGTCCCATCTCCCAGTAAGCTGCGGACTCCTGCCACCCCATCCCCGCTGGCTTTGAGGCAGCCAGTAAAGGCCACATCCACCCCCAATTCTGCCACCTCCACCCCCACTCGTTCCCTGGCTCCTCCGCGCAGTGGCCTGCCCCGACCCAGTGCAGGAGGAGGAGGAGGCGGCGGCGGCAGCATCTCTATGCCTCGCAGCAAACTGGCCCAACCGGTGCGCAGGTATGTACAGACACAATGTCCTACTAAAAAGCAGGGAAGTAACTGACCAGTCTGAAAGTAAGGAAACAGTCAAACTGGAGCACAACGGATCAGCTGATGAGGTTAAAGACCGTCGTCTTTAAAAGTCAAATTATAATTAAAATCAAAATTAGCTGAAATTTTGAAGTGCCGTGCCTAATTTTGTGCAGGCAGTGTCATTTTATTCACTGACTGTAGCAGAGGTGTGTCGAAGGTGGCTGTGTGTTACTCCGGCCGACCGGTTATTTGATGTGTTACTTTGACGCAGCCGTCACACTGGGATTATTTTCTGGATCAAAGTACTGCAGAACCATGCCGGTTACCAGGGGAAACCCTTTCCATCTTCCTTGGTTACATTTTCTCGTGTTACTGCAGCTCCAGCTAGTGGTGGGTGGTTGTAACATCTCCAAACCAACAGTTAACTGGTCCCACACATTTGTAAAACATGAATCATTAGTTTAACTGACTAATGTTTCTCTTATAAACTAGCAAAGTTGCTCAGGTAGAGTCCAAGATCTAGAAATGAGAACAGTTGGTGCCCTTTAACTAGCAGTCTACTGTCGACTAATTTTAAGCAACAATAAAGTATGAATTTGCATTTTTGTCATTGCTCAAATTTATTTAAATTCCATTGTTTTTATTAATTTTGTACTGTTTTACTGTATTATTATTGGCTGTGCTATTGAAATGCATTTTTCTTGCTTACCTTCTCAGATCTCTTCCTGCTCCGCGGTCTTACAGCAGCAGCGGTGGCGACAACTGGAGAGAAGGTTGTTACTAAGGCGGGCCAGCAGGGGGCTCTCCCGTCAAAACTATCAATACAAGGAAGAAGATGTTTCAACATGGCACTTTATCAACCTAGATAACTTACAGTACAGAAAGACCAAGTCCCAAAAAATAAATATGATTCAGAATTTAAAAAAGCAGAGTCCACATTCTGTCAAAGAGGACCTCTCATTGTGTCTCTGTGGGGACTGGCTTTGGAGGGGTCAGGCATGTAGTGCACTTAGCCCAGAAGATGCCAAAGAAACCAGCCCGTCTCCAGCTCCACCAACAGAGGACACGTCACCTGCCTTTGGTTCAACTGCAGTCATCCGTGAGACTGTCCACATGTCCCCCTCCTCTTCCTCCTCTCCCCTGTTCTTCTTCATCGCCCTCAGGTTGAAATGTTTCCATGCATTTCTCTCTTTATGCTCTGTGTTTAACAGATGTTGGTGAGCGATCTCTATGATGATGCCGTGCAGGTGAACTGTCCCGTAACGTTAGAGAATTGTTGATGTCTTGAAACAGTGAAAGCACCTCTTTGTGTGGGTTTGACATTTAAGAATCTCTCCTCTTTGTAAAATCAGCCAGAATGTATGCACACGTTTGTTTTGGAAAATTATTTATTCAAAATTATTTAAGAAGTGTACGTCCAAACATCCATATCAGTATTTTGTTTTCAAATTTCAGTTGTTTAAAATGTATGTTTTGAACCTCAACTGCAAAGCTAACTCTCCAAAGTCTTTTTTTGTTGTTTTCTTTTGTTTTTAAAGTGTCAGATCGGGTGATTAAAGACCCCCCCCCCGGCCAAAGCCTCAGTGCGGACTTGTACCAGTTTGCCAGGATGATACTTTTCCATTGAAGTGCTTTAAGTGGTCTGTTCAAGAACAGGGGCCAGTTTCACAAAAACAGCTCAGATTTGAAGCCTGTGTCTCTGATGCACTGTTGCTAGGTAACATTAGCATTCATAAGCTGACAGGTGTAACTCACAGACACAGTTACCTGCTGCTCAGTGCTAACAGGCAGACCAATAAAACACTAGCATTTCATAAAGGCACCAAAAGCAGCAGATGGGTTCAGTCAGTCTGCTCCACCTGCCTGTGTCGGTGTTCACCTGCACTATCAGAGTGGAAACATCTCATTTTAAGCCCTAATGAAGCTTCAGTTAGTGAGTTAAAACACACAGACACAAAAGACAAAACCAAATTTAGCATCAAGCTGTAAACATGTTCATTCTGCTGTTGCTGGGAATGTTAAAAAGGGCGTCTACACAGTGAACTGCCACGCTGTGAGCTGTCATTCTTGGTACTTTTGGCTTAATTTTTCAGCCCGGATGGTTTCCGACTGGATTGAAACGAACCAGTTTAGCCCAGGAAGCAAGTACTAATTCTATCAGCTGATTGAAACCTGAATCTACATTTTACAGGTATATTAATTTGGCAGAATATATTAATGAGGAAACAATAAGAATGTAAAATATTGAATATCAGAAAAATCTAAAACCCACTATTTTATCAGCAGGTGCCACTGAGTGAAAACATCAGTCTTAATTTGTACTTATTTAATCCGTTTTTAAAGATTGTTTACATTTTTTTAAAAGAACTAAAGCGCTCAGCAGAAGACGATGAAACAATGTAACTTAATGTCCAAAATCTGTATTTATTGTGCTGAAGAGACATGAACTGAAGTTTAAACAAGCCCATTATGTAATATGAATTTGTACCACAAGATGGTGCAGTGACTCTATGTAGCCTTTATTAAACCTGACGGCAGATTTTTATTTGCTGTCTTGGGAAAATTGTGGCACCTTTTACCTAAATGAGGGGAGGTTATAAAGGAATATCTAAAGTTTAATAA
>VOQJ01018545.1:7676-26432 GCA_015052665.1 Apistogramma diplotaenia
TGTGAGAAACTGCAGGAAAACAGAATAAATTTTGTCATAGCTGTTGTGTTAGACAGATGAACAGATGGCATTAAGAAAACAATATTAAACTAGGATACTGAACAGCATTAGTAAAAAAAAAAAAGCCAGTCAAAGCAGCCAGATGACATGATTTGTATTTTCAAGAACTGTTTAGGGAGTCCAGAAACAGGGTTACTGCATAAAACTATTCTAAATAACTAATATTAGTTACAAAGACCCAAAGCTCCCCAATGAGTGCTCTGGGACTTCAGAGACTGTGTTTCCAGCTTTCAGACAAACACAGAGGAATTGCAAATACATAAAATAAGCTAAAATATTTTTTTTCTGCAGTGCAACTCTGCAATACTCTCCCTGTTTCCTTTCCTAATTACTGTCTCTTTCGGAACAATGCTGATGAAGATCTGCTAAAGCAACTTAACCCATCTCCAGTTTGCTGGAAGGACTCGAGCAATACACAATACGGCTTGGGGTCTTCATTTTTTATTTTAAGTACGTAGAGTCCAAAAAGTATAAAACATGCATTCACTTAAAGTACATATTTCCCACTGAGACACCTTGTAGACTTCCATGTTGGAACTCCCAGAAATAAAACATGTTTACCTGCTATAATAGAAAACCCTTGTTGTCACGCAGCTGATTTATCTCTTCATAACAATTGTACATGAAGTGAATGTTTTTATGACCCACCCATTTAACTAGTTAAGTTAGGGGCATGGATTCGTTGACTCACAGGTTTAAATTGTTAATTGCGCAAATAAAGAGTCTTAAGAACTGCAGTGAGTGAAACAATAGTGGCTACATCTATGAGTATCAAGTACTCACAGGTCATACCACATCCAGAGGCTTGCATGGTGAAAACAGAACCAACTATGCAGTGACATCTAGTTATAAACTCAGCATTTACACAAAGTTTTTATACACAAACCATCTGTCTGCTCAGTTCTGAGTCCTAAACTGCACTATTATGCAATTATTCTATAGTGTGAATTACTTAATTTTATTCTTCTTGTTTATATATTCTTATTACTTATTATTGGCTGCTGGTACAAAACACATAACTGTGCATGTGACAAATAAACCCTTATCTTAATACACAACATTGGCTTTCATTTTGTGTAGTGCTCATGCAGTACCACTAAGGGGCAGTACAGCAGCCTTTCACTGGAGTCTGTTAATACTGAGTAAACGGCGAGTACAGAGCCAGGAAATAATCCCTTGAACATTTAACCTGCTGTTATATTTGTTGATATTTTCTCTGGCTTGTCTGACGTAGTGGGTGCTATAAATAAGGCTTTGCCTTCATTGGCAGACACTGTGGCTCACCTCTGTTTGCCATGACAGCCAAGTCTCACAGCCTTATAGAAATGGGCATGTAGTTATGATAACATGAATGCTGTGCAGGCCAGAGGGAAAGAACAGAGGGATTGAGGAGGAGGGAGGCTGAACAATGGTGCAGGTGTGCAGCTTTCAAAAGAGAAACAGGAATGAGAAGAGGGAATATCAGTAAATATAATGATTTGAGACGATACACACTGGAAGCAAGTCAAATTATATGCCAGTGCAGTGAGATAATTACAACTAGTGTGATTTTATGAAATAATAAAAAGAATATCTGGCTTTAGAAAACAGAGAAATCGCTTGAAATAGTCATTCAAAGCTGTTTGTGATGTCCAATAAACTAAGATTTCACTGTTTCTTTCCTAAATTCAAGATCCTAAAACCACAGCTTCTGAACAAGACATTTCTTATAAAATGTAAATCTTCAGCACTTTTTAACCGGCAGTTGTTGCCTTTGAAAAATGTTTTGAACATGTGGTGGGTGAGGAATCATACCTGCCACTCTGTCATTTATGAATTTACAGGGCAGTGATCTACATAAAAAAGTCTTTAAGTCGCCTGTGAAACATTATCAACTTTTTCAAAATCACTGAAATAAAAAATGAAACGGCCACTGAGCATCCCAGGTTTGTACATGAGAATGAAGAGAGATCAGAGATCATTTGAAGATTTATGGCATACAACATGCAGCCACTGCAATATGGATTATTCTTAAAGGCAGCAAGTACATTAGTGAAAGGTCTGTACTGCTCAATGTATAATTTTATATATCAGCTTTATGAAGAGAGATATGAGGCTTTAGGTATTCAAATGAAGAGCTTTTAGCATTATGAGGTCACTGCTGCAGATTCAAAAACAGCATGTCTCTTTTGACAAAGTATGATGATTTACTGCGTGTGTGTGTGTGTGTGTGTGTGTGTGTGTGTGTGTGTATGTGTGTGCTAGTGTCAAGCTAAAAAAATGCAAGATAAAGTACATCAAGAACGATCCCTCCATTTAAACAAGTCTGTAAAAGGTTGTTTTAAGTGACTTAAAAGACGAGACTGATAAAAGTGATTTGCTTAAGCTTTTCAGGCAGAATAAGCCATTAGGGTCCTATCTCAGAAGCTCGAGTTACGAAGCAGTTAATATGTGGTTGAAAGGTCTCTGATCTTGCACTGATGTTTCATAGATCACTCAGTACCACAACCCCTGACAAACAACCCCAGGGACGCCAAGCTATTAAGGACTTCCCAGCAGTCCTGTTTTGGAAATCTGCTGTAAATAACTGAGGAAAGCCACAAGGAGCGCCTATAGAGTTAATATTCGCAGCCATGTGCTCTCTTTGTCTGCATATTGACCACTGCAGGGGAAACGTGCGGGCACGCGGTGGCTTTGCGCGCGTGTGTGTGTGTGTGTGTGTGTGTGTGTGTGTATTGCTGGTGTGTCTCCCGGGCAGGGCGGGGGGCTGAAAGCTCCTTGATCAGACTGCCAGTTCCACCAGCTCTTCTCCAAAGTCAGAGCTCCAGATTACAGCAGATTACCAGGCAGGGTGTTCTTACACTCTTTCTTTCTGTGAGCATGTACTGTTTATTTTTGCAACCAATCTCTGTTGACTCCTTATAGACAGTGTAGACAAAGACTGTTTCCTTGAAGAGGACACAGAATTATCTAAAAACACCGCTCCTCTCAGCTTTTTCAAGCAGTTGACTAAATTTTCTTCTCTCTGCCTCAGTGTTGTAAATGTGATCAAATGTTTGATGGCATAAATGAGAGCTGTCACACCAGCACAGTCTGTCTTTTAGATCAAGCTCATACATATTCCCAGCATGTGGTGGATTAATACATTAATACTTTGAAGCTGAACCCTCCTTCCACATATTACAGCATCATAAAGAGATAACGGCCGGGGACAGGCCATGCCCAGGCAGGATTCTACCATCTGATACAGGCGCATGGGGGTGAAGCATAGGGACAAGAGGGACAGCACACAGAAGAGTCTGTGATGAAGTGTAGGGCTGTCACTTTGTTGGTGTCATGGGGCTCCCAGCAAAGCCAGTGTGAAACATCCATATATTCTATGGACAAAAAGGAAATATGTATTTTTAGTGATCTGGTGGGTCAGCTGGAGGGAGGAGAAAGCAGATGGGTGGGTGAGGAAGAGGGGGAAGGTCTGTGTCTGCAGATGTTGTTAGTATGGACACTGGGCTTGCACAGGGACGGTTTAGAAAGGTATATAGCTGTAAATAAGGTGGCATAACGGGGGAACAGATGATAAAGAGTCTAAAAGAGAAAAGGAGGAGCAGCAGAGAAAGACAGGGAAGAAGAAAAGAAAAAGAGGAAGTATACAGCTGCTGACCATGGCTTTGGCTTGCCTTGGTCTAGGGTGTGTTCCTGTGCGATCCAGAGGTAATGGTCCTGTTTAATTCTTGTTTTCATCAGCTATATTGTTAATTCGATTTTTATTAAGACAGGAATGTGATAGTGATGATGTACCTGTGTTGATTTTATATGAGCTCACTGTCTTATTTAATTTAGCAATGTAGAATATTGCAGTGTTCATATTTTTGGTGTGCTAGGTTGCATCCATATACTGTATGGGTGCATTGTTCAGACACAGGTACCTATTTAGTAGTAAGAGAATAAAAATATCAGAATTTCACTAATAAAAACTGGAGCAGAGCTGGACTGTCTGCTAGTAGAACTTACCAACAGCAACTCACATTTTTGTTATTTGCATTAAAGACGCTCCAAAAGCCACTAAAAACATAATTGAGAGGTGCAGTTCAGTTACTCCAATTACTCAGACAGCGCAGGTTGAGTGTTTTGGTGACAAAGTTAGAGAGGCAAGGCTGAGATGTTTGGACATGTGCACAGGAGGGATAGTGGATCCACTGGGCCAAGGATGCGGAAGATGGAGCTGCTAGGCAAGAGGAAAACAGGAAGAACGCAGAGAAGATTCAAGGATGTAATGAGAAGGAACATGCAGAGGGTTGGTGTGACAGAAGAGGATGCTGGGGACAGGGTGAGATGGAGGCAGATGATCTGCCCATAAAGGGAGCAATCGGGAGAAGACAAAGAGTGTACTATCTGCCACTCCTCTAATAATGCATCATTTTAAACCTTAATGAATTTGGATGCAGCATGGTGGTGGTTAACTGCCTCACAGAGAATGACATCTGGAGGATCTGGGTTTGATTCCACCTTCCACACCACTCCGTCTGTGTGGAGTTTGCATGTTCTTCCTGTGTCTGCATGGGTTTCCTCCCACAGTCCAAAGACATGCACTGGGGTTACGTTAATTGGTCACTCTAAATTGCACATATGGGTGAATGTGAGTGTGAATGGTTGTCTGTCTCTTTGTGTTGGCCCTGAGACAGGCTGGCAACCTGTACAGGGTGTAACCTGCCTCTCACCCTATGACAGCTGGGATAGGCTCCAGCTCCCCTGCTGCCCTGTACAGTATAAGTGGAAGAAAATGGATGGAGGAGCTGTAAACAGCTTTTGAGACCAAAACCTGTAAACATGGGCAGGATGGTTGTGCGGTGGTTAGCACTGTTGCCTCACAGCTAGTTCGAATCCACCTTGGCCTGGATCTTTCTGTGTGGAGTCTGCATGTCTCCGCATGTTTGCGTGGGTTTTCTCCGGGTACTCCAGTTTCTTCCCACAGTCCAAAGACATGCGGTTATTAGGGATATGTTCATTGGTCAGTGTAAATTGACCATAGATGTGAATATGAGGCAGCTCCATTTACACAAGAACGGCGTGAAAAATAGGTTCCAGAGTGGAGTGGAGTGTTTTGAAATGCCCCAGTCTCTGCTTCTGTGTAAATGGGCGAAAACGCTGCTTTTTGAAAATGGGGGCACTGGCGCATGCGCACTAAGGTAGCAGCTCCTATATCCACTGGAGCATTTTCATCGTCATACGTTTCCGTGTAAACAGAGATGGTTTCTGAAACGTTTCCGTCTGAATGCGCTACTTTTCGAAAACGACAAAACCGTTTCCACTGAAAACACTCATGTGAACGGTGCCTTTATCTCTGTGTTAGCCTTGCGACAGGCTGGTGACCTGTACAGGGTGTACCCTGCCTCTCGCCCCATGACTCCAACTCCCCCACGACCCTGAACAGGATAAGTGGAAGAGAATGGATGGATTCATGGGCTGTAAACACGCTTATTTCTGCCGTAAATTTTTGTGTTTTGCTATATTTGTATAAGTATTTAGTTGACTGGGTTTAGGACTGTGGAACACTTGTTATGCTTCATTTACTCAGACAAAGCATTTCTACACCGAAGTGCTTCCTATCTAGCATTCACACTCTGATGGATGGATTGTAGAGCAACTTGGCTTTCAGTATTTCACTTAAGGATACTTTGCGGTCTGGAGCGACCTGGGAATCGAACCACCAGCCTTTTGGTTAGTAGATGACCCGCTCGATTTCCTGAGTTACAGCCACATAATCAAAAGACTTTAATACAGTCCATTTTGCCAATTACCAACGGAGACATAATGCGAACATGCCAACTCCATAGAGAAAAGCCCCAGTGGACCAGGAGGATATTCAAAACCAGGATTACAGAAAAGATGAATGTTGAATGGTTTGGGCTCCCATACGCTCACATTGCAGTTTCCTTCAGCACAGGCCAGCTTGTGTTTCTTATATAACAGCTGTCTACTATGACAAGATTCTGCAGCTACTGCCTAGGGAGTATACTACCTGACCCAGATACACCCTAATGCATTCTACTAATGACTTACATTCACTCACATCTGGACCAGAGAGATTGAAAGAGATAAAGAGAGATACAAAATCATATATCCGTACCAGGAATAGAAAAGGCGATGCTAAATCGGTGACGTGAAACACTGTGGCTGTCACAGATGGTTGTGCCTGGTTGTGGTCTTGTTTCATAAAATGCTGGTTCCAAAATAGTTGGGACACTCTGTGAAATATAAATTAAAACGGATTTTTAATCAATTTAAAGCAAATGTTTGACGGAAAATGCTACAAAGACAACTTTTTCTTTTCTTTTTTTCTCACATATATTGTGATATTGAATTTGCTGCCACAAATTCATAAAAAGGTCAACAAAAAGTTACAGTGAACCAGTCGGTACTGTGTAGAGGATATCGACATGAATGAAACTTGTTGCCATGACCAAATTTGAAGCATATATTTTTTAAAGTTGAATTTCTAGATTTCTATTCTCAATAAGCTGTTTATGTTCTACTTTCAGTTGAATGTAGCATTTAAATTTCCTAACCACTGCATTTTTTTGTAGTGTAATATGGTCATAGTTTGTGGGCATAACTCTTTTCTATGCTGCAGGGTCTCTTCTGTAAAAACACAAGAACTGTTCCATTGGTTTATTACTGACACTCTTACAATGAATTGTTTGCTACGTTCACAAAACAATGTATTATGATTTCTTTCTATTTATTGTGTTTTTACTCTGTCTCCTTTTTCTTCCATGTTTAGCTCATCAGTCTGCTTTTTTCAGTTTCTCATTAGTACTCCATGTTTCCCATCTACATGTATTCATCAAAGCATTTGGTTCAGTGTTCTTGGGTATTATCGCTTTGCTAAAAGCAGTTCATCAAACCTGGTGAAACCCTCTGACTATTATGAAATTAAAAACGAATGATGATGAGATTCAGCACCTTAAATGTTTTTCTGAGCCTGCAATTTTCTGTTTTCCTCTCTTTTGTGCTCAGTTTTTTCTTTCATATTTCCTTGAAGCCATTACTGGAGTTTTATGCAATTCTTGGCAACAGCACTGCAAGTTGCTGACACTATACCTGCAAATATCACAGCTCGAGGAAAGAGAGATAGAGACGTACAGTAAGAAAGGAAAGAAATGATGGATAAGAAACAGAAAGTCAGCGAGATAGAGTGGACACGATTCAGTTTGTGCAACACAATTATAATTGTCTGTAACTGAGAATTCGAGATCAGGATCGCATAACACGTTGTGAGCAATCATTTCAGAAATCCTGGTTATTCTAAAGGGTTTGCACATTTGGTCTTGCAACAAAATATTCCCCAAAGCCATAAGATAGATAGAATGTGTTTGACACAAGGTGTGTCTGCGTGAGTCTGCATTTAAACAGAAAAGGTCTATTAACAACAGCAACAACCTACCGATTTAAATATCACGATTAGTGGTTTTATGGGCCAAATGCTGCTGATATAGGCATTCCGAATGTAATTGTGTGTAAATATAAGCCGAGATGCACAATGAAAGGTTGTCTGGTTACTGATGTTCAGTGTGGCTTTCAAGGCTTCAAGTGCAAGTAAGAGTCAAAAGACAATTGCTAATAAAAGCTAAAGTGTTTAAGAGCAGAAAGCAGCCCTTCACTGAAAATCAGCTGTTTTAACTTTGAGACTTTTATACCTCATTTATGATAGCAGTTTTTGTATTCTGAAATAAATGGTAATAAACATGAAGGACTGTGAGAAATTTACAGTCATCTGCTGCTATGTGCAGTTTTAGGGTGGGTTTAGCTGCCACCTGCTGGTATGTCAGGGCACTGTCTCGTGTTTTCATGCACATACTGTACAAACTTTTCTATACAAATTTTTTTTATTATCACCATATTTTCTTTAGTGACTGAAGATGACGTTCAAATGAAAGATTCCATTTAAAATAATTTCTTCTGTCTCTCTCCTCTCTCATCTTAGCGGTGTCCAACCTTGACATAGAGAGCAAGCTGTCGGCTCACTATCAGGCTCCGTGGCACCAGCAGCACAACATATTTCATCCTTGTACCCGACCGCCATGTCTGGAGGAGCTGCACAGAAGTGCTCAACTCAGTCTCAGAGCTCTGCACCGAGGTGAGAGAGGCTGACCCAGGCTGCAGAGCTGCATCATGTTCAGATTATGGACTGTGAATTTATATGCGTCTGTTTGGTTTTCACAGACGAACAACAGCGGCTGCGGTCCACAAGTAGGGAAAGAAACAGGGTGACCATCTCTATCTCAGTGGCGCCCCCCATGCCCACCTTCCCCTCGCCCCACACCATCAGGCGGCAACAGCGGAGTCGCCTGGCAAGAACGGTAAGCTTAACACAAAGTAAACAGGGTGCAGATAACGTTTGCATTTTGTGACTGTAGAGAAGAAGCACCTGCTACAAACTAACAGTAACATTTAAAACATTTAACCATTTTGAAAACATATGATTAATGTAAAGTTGAAATCAGAAATTTTGCTTATTTTCAATTTTGTGTACAGGTTCATATGCCTGACATTGGGCTTCTTAGATAAGTTTAAACCATTTACTTATGTATGTATGTATGTATGTATGTATGTATGTATGTATGTATGTATGTATGTATGTATGTATGTATGTATGTATGGATGGATGGATGGATGGATGGATGGATGGATGGATGGATGGATGGATGGATGGATGGGTTCAAATGTTGTGTGATGCCGTTTGCATAAGTTTGTATCAGTTTTTATGAAATCCCCACTCGAGGCCACTAAAATCAAAGTTCCTAGTATCAAAGTCAGCAAGTCGGTGGCACTGCTACAACAATTGAGTTAAAACTTTGCTTTTGTTATCCTATTCATATTCTTGTGGTTATTAAATTCTTATTATGTTCCAATAAAATGACAAAATATCTCTTTCCTACTTTGCCGTGCAGCAAGAGAGAGCAGAAAGGGAGCGAGAGCTGGACTATCAACCCAGGAAGGTAAAACAGAAATTTGTGATTTTCTATCAGTACCTGTAAAAATCTGTGTTACATTCATGTGTATGCAGTTACTGCTTTGTGCCTGGAATTCCATGTTCTCATTCTACAGTGCACCATTAAGGCCCGAGCATCTTTCATGCATCTATCTATTATAGTGTTGTAGTGGAACCTGTGTTTTTGTGTGTGTGTTTTTTAATCACTCTGTCTTGTTTCTTGAAGGAGAGGCCTGTGAAAGAATCCGAAATACAAACCATACAGAGAAAAGTAAGAAAGAATGCTGACACAAAGCCAAAAATATATCATTACAGTTATCATAGACTTCACTAAATTTGCCTGTTTGATTTTTTGTGCGTGCTTCTTTCTACCACAGGAGAGGCCGAGAGAAGCAGATGCTCAGACCATCCAAAGAAAGGTAAGAGAGATGAATCAAACTGTAAACATTAACTGACAAATATGTCAAATACTTGTGAACTCTTTTTTTTAAGAGTTTTGTGTTAATAATTATATGCAAGATTATAACAAAATCACAACAAATGTAAAAAAAAATTGTGTTATGAGTTGAAGAACAGGAACATGTAGCAGCACAGATTAAAGAACTATGGTGGAAGACAGGTTGAAGACAATGCAGTGCTTTGCTCATTCATCACTTTTTGATTTTCCTTTAATCTTATTTGAAATTATTAAATCTTTTTGATTTGTTATGCCATTTCATCTACTTTGTTTTTTCTTTTGTTATATTTTGTGTTCATAGTTTGAGTGCTTTTACTCACTTCACCCTATTGAAAGTTGCATCTTCATTCCATGGAACAGAAAGGTACCAAACCTTTGTGTTTTTACTTTGTTTTATTTAGTCACATTATTTGTTTAGCAGTTAATATTTTGTTATTTCTCTGTGTACTATCTTTGATATACATAAACTCAACAGACACTTCATTAGGTACACTGAGTTGGACCTCTTTTTACCTTAAGGACTGCCTTCATTCTTCGCAGCACAGATTGAACAAGGTGCTGGAAACATTGTTCAGAGATTTTGGTCCATATTGACATGACAGCTTCACACAGTTGCTGCAGATTTGTCAGCTACAGATTCAGGATGCAAATCTTATATTTATTTATTTAAACACTTAGCTCAATTTATATTAAGAGGCCAAATGTGCCAAGAAAATATCCCCCAGACCATTACAGCTCCAGCACCAACTTGAACCACTTAAACAAGGCAGGAATTCTGACCGTACCATCTGAATGCTGCTACAGAAATCAAGATTTATCAGACCAGGCAATGTTTTTCAATTCTGAGGAATCTGCAAATTTTAGCCTCAGTTTCCTGTTCTTAGTCGACAGGAGTGCATCTCATATGCTTTTCTACATACTTTGGTTGCAACATTTTTTGAGTCACTGTTGCCTTCCTATCAGCGCGAAGCAGTCTGGCGATTTTCCTCTGAAGTCTGGCATCAACAAGTCTTTTCCCTCCAGAGAACCATCACTTACTGAATATTTTATCTTTTATTTTTTGGACCATTCTCTATAAATCTTGAGATAGTTGACTAGGAAAACACCAGTAGATCAGAACACTTTCTGAAATACTCAGACCGGCTCATCTGGCACCATAACCATGACACTTTCAACACCACTTTAATTACTTTTCTTCTCCACTCTGATGCTTGGTCTGAACTTCATCTTTGTTGGGTCGTTTAACCATGTCTACATACCAAAATGCCCTGAGTTGCTGCCATGTATTGGCTGATTAGATATTTGTGTTGTTCAGTGGTTGAACAAGGTGTACCCAATGAAGTGCCAATGAATATACATACTGTTATAGAAATTATAAAATACTACCGTGATTCACCTCACCAGCATAAATTAAATCCTAACATATGCCTGCCTGTTTCTTCCAGGCTACCTCGACAGGGGAAGGTGAAGGCGGTGAGGTCTTGGGAGGAAACAGAACCCAGGCCTCAGCCCCCAGTGCCCCCTCAACCCAAGATAAACAGACAAACTGGTCGAAGGAAAACGTCCCGCCATTGGATCAGAAGGCATCTGGCGATTCTCATTCCATCTCTTCCTGTATAATCCCCATCAATGTTACAGGTAAGTTAAAGAAGAAAGAAAAAGTAAAGTAAAGAAAAGTAGTTAATAAATGGGTATGACTGGCTTTGGTCAGGGCCAAACCAGGAACCTTATTATCTAACTGATCCCAACCCAGGGATCATACCAGATAGCTTGCTTGAAAAAAGATTATCAAAGAACATTTTATAAATACATTGTTGTTATTACAGGAGTTGGGTTTGACAGGGAAGCAAGTGCTCGATGCTCTCTAGTCCATTCTCAGTCAGTTCTTCAGAGAAGAAGGAAGTTAAGGAGGAGGAAAACCATAACAGGAATACCCAAAAGAGTACAACAGGATATGGGTATGTTATAATAAAATCCTTCACACATGGTATTTTTTGCAGCTTTGGCAATAAAAAGATGACATGCAGTTTTTGCAAACAACGAATTGGGTTTTAAAATTTTAAAGAGGCTTAAATGTGAATTGGTTTGATCATGAGTCAAAAATCTTTCTTACCTAGAGAATGCTAGCCAAAAGGATATTAAAAAACAAAACTGGTGTTTATTTAAGGGTTCTCCTTCCACCAGGATTGTCATGTTCTTAAACCCTCTGAAGAAAAAGTGAACAGGCTTCAATTTTTTGCTTTCAGATTCAGATGAATCACCCGTGGCAAGAGAGCGCACAGTGATCATCCATGCCAATCCACACCAACTCTCTCTCTGTCAGGAGGAACTCTCCGTCAGTGGTCGCCTCCATCACACTCGTGACTCTGGCTGCCAGACAGATGATTTCCTTATAGCATGTAAGTTTCTGATAATAGAGGAGTATATTCGGTTCTTTATGGTAAACCAGTTTACTACACACACACACACACACAGCAAGGTTTTTCCTTGATTAAGCTACTCTGTTTTCTGAGACCCACCAATTTGAACATGAAAATTACCTCAAAGCTGCCTGTATACTTTTGTCCTCAAACTAGATTATTTGACCTGGAATTTAAATGATTTACTTTTTGCAACTATATTCTACATCCACATGAATTAAGAATTATCTTCCTGTGTTCCCCGCTCTCTCTCTTCTTTTTCCAGGTACAGCTGCTCCCTCCAGAAGGCGCATTAGAGCTCAGCGGGGCCATCAGGGAATTCCTGCCTCTTTGTCCCATTCAACAGGAAATATTTCTTCCCTTGGTGACCAGTCAGACACAACATACACCACAGCCACATCCCATGGTGGGCGATTGCGCTCCCGTAGTCTGCCACGAGAGGGTGGACGTCTGATGGATAGTGATGAGGATGATGATGACAATTATGATGATGATGATGAAGATGAAGAATTGTCACCTTACGAAGCAGAGGACTTTATTCCAGCTGGTCCCAGTCCAAGAATGAAGATGATGATGATGAAGGATGAAGAAGAGAGCACAGATGACCAGGCAGCTCCAGAGCCACTGCAACTTGGAAGCCTAAAAAGGCTGCAGCGAACTGGGGAAAGAGACAGAGGAGGTGGAGGAGGTGGAAGCCCAGAGCATAGCTGGATGGAGAGGGGTCGTTCACGCTTACCTCGGAAGGCTGACATGGGCAGCTGTGAGATCTCATCAAGTTCAGACACTTTTAGTAGCCCTATTCATTCAGTGTCTACAACAGGAGTCCTAGGCAGCCATGTGGATCACAAGGAAGACCATCAGTCATCAAGTGGGAACTGGAGTGGTTCTAGCTCTACCTGCCCGTCACAGACATCTGAAACCATCCCCCCACCCTCTTCTCCACCCTTGACAGGCTCATCCCACTGTGATTCAGAGCTGTCACTCAACACCGTACCCAATGCCATTGATGAGGGATTCTCCCTGGATCCCTCATACCACTCTGACCTCAGACCCCAAGGTCAGGGTCACAGATCAAGCTCATTCACTTCCTCAGCCACAGACCAGCTGGATGATGCAGGGGTCAGTACAGCCAGTGAAGGCGAGTGGACATACCCTCCAGACCAAGACCAGACTGACCAAGACCAAGACCCTGACCAGACCCAAAACCTGAGCCAGAGCCATGGGATAACCCAAGACTACAGCTCCAAACACAGTCTTGAGGACCAAGCTGGCTTCAGTGACAAAACAAGCAACACAGAAACAGAGCCTGGCTCTCATTACGCATCTAATACAGATGATTTCTACTCCTCTTCTGTGCATATCGGGGAGTGTAATCAGAGCTACAGACGATACATGTATAACTATGCAGACCCAGGACCTGACTGTGGTCAGTCCAACACTGTGGCAGCACCACTATCACATGGAGTTTACCCTGAACCCTCAGCTGACTTCAGAGCAGGCACTCTGACCCTGGGAAGGACCTGTCGCTCACTGAGGAAACCAAAAGTCAAACCTCCACCACCCAAACGAACCTCCTCGTTAAAGGAGGCCAGTGGTAGTGTTGATGTCGGAACGGACACGCAGGCAGATCAGGATCAACCAAAGATGGTTAGTGAACAAGAACTTACTTTGTCTTCCACAGATATGAAGCTGGAACTGGACTTAGAGCTTGGAGTTGCTCCAGAACCATTACAGACATCCTGTCTAGTGGCAGAGCCTTTGGGAACATGGGGAATGGGACTGGGGGAAACTGTGGACATAGTAGAGCCCATGTCCTTCAGCTCTGCAGATACACACTCATTTAAAGATGAAGGTGCTGTACAATCTGACTATGCAGATCTGTGGCTTCATAACAGTGAACTGAAGTCCAACAATGGTGAGTACACATCTATGTCCAACTCAAGCACCGCCACAGGCACTACTGTCATGGAGTGTATCAAGTCACCAGACAGCTCTTCCTCTTCCACAGAAACCCAAACCCAGGCCCCTACCCAGGCTTCAGAGACCGTGGCAACTAGTTCGCCACTCCCACCTGAAGACTTCAAACTAGGGTCTCCCGAAAAACTAGCTGGTCTGGCCTCACCATCAAGTGGTTATTCCAGCCAATCAGAAACGCCAACATCAACCTTGCCCACATCTTCGGCAGCGTTTTTCCCAGGACCACTGTCTCCTTCAACTGGCAAGAGAAAGCCCAAAGTGCCGGAAAGGAAGTCTTCCCTCGCTTCCCTGCAGCATTTCCCCAGAGATGGAGCTTCCCTTTCCTCTTGCTATAAGAGAGACCCAGACTTTCCACCTCCACCGTCTCAGCTGGATCTCAGCGTCCTTCATGGTGGCTATGTCAGACACACATTATCTCACCGGACTCACCACATACACACATTGCACCACAGCAAACACAGAGCTGCAAATGTTTTAGCCACTGGCACAAAGCTGTTGGCCCCTGAAGCATCAAATACCAATCCACCACCAAGTTCAAATGCTATTTCTGCAATTCCTAGCTCAAATCTATCCGTGATAACTCCATCTGCTCTTCGTTCAGTGCAGCTTCATTCTGTCAGCCAACCTACAGAACCACAAAGTATTTACACTACAGAGCAGGAGACAGCAAGTGCAACAGAGACTGCTACAAGACCCAAATGTCCTCCTAGTGGTTCTACTCTGGCTCCGCCTCCTATTAATACTAGGCCTCTGCCTCCTCGTAGACCTCCTCCTAGACCACCAGCTCATGAGCACACCTCCTCTCCCGAACATACGCAACCAACTCCCCCCGGTCGTCATCCTGATGGGCCTCCATCTTATGAAAGCCTGCTACTTAGACAGGATCGCTATGGACCTGGAACCTTCTGGGCTATGACTGCCTTCCGAACGCGATTGGACCCATCATCAGACCTCTCTGAGGACAGCTCACCTGTTCATCGACCAGTGCCACGTGCACCCCACCCTTCGCCTGTAGATCTACACACACATATCCATTCGCATACAGAGTTCAGAGGGCTCACCCACTCATCTCGTGCACACCCTGAGTTTAGGGTATTAGGAGAGCGCTCATTCTCCCAGGATGATGATGATGATGAAGATGAAGAGGAGGAAGAAGAAGAGCAAGTGAAAGAACTGCCTAGGGCGGTGTGTCTAAGAGGAGGTATGCGATCAGACCATCCTCCACCCCCAGCATATGAGTTTGCTGGGGGATCCCACTCAGACTCAGGGCCCTGGGCTAGTCCAATCAAAGTGCCTGGTACCACATTGGAGACTTCGCATCCTTACCTAATCAGCGACACAAGAAGAGGAGGACAAGAAGAGCCGGAAGAAGAGGAGGAAGTGACATCAGGTGCTACCAGAAGTGCCCAATACCAATACCAACAACAACAGCCACAGGAGAGCAAAGATGATTCCACCACTCCAGACACTGAGGATTACTTCAGTAAAGGTAAGCTTCTAGACAAAATTACACTCAAAGTACTGCTCTTTTTGTAAAGAATACAGAGAATATCACAATATACCACGATGTTTATTAATATTAAAAAAGGGCCAGCAAACCTTACATTAGAGTTTTTATAACAGAACAAGATTAAATCATAAAGCAAGGTGGTTTAAGGGATGGCTATTTCACCAACTGTATACTTAATGATCGGACAGCCAGATGACATGTATTAGGGATGTTGTGTGCTACAGATTCCACACCCAGTGATAATTCACTCTCCCCTCTGACGGATGACACCAAAGTGGATGATGACATCATTATCACATCACCTAATAAGACCCGTACAACTGAGGACCTGTTTGCCATGATACACAGGTGCTGGTCAATATATTTAACTACAATGGCTGTTGTAGTTTGTTTATCCCATGTCTGGATTTTAATCATGACTATTTTTTGATTTCCTTATTCAGATCCAAGAGAAAGGTCCTTGGCCGTAAAGATTCAGGAGACTTAAATGTTAAGTCTCGTCTCTGCCCTCCAGTACCCGTGACCCCCAGCAATGTGTCCACCGCCATTATCCCTCCAGCACCTCCTCTCAACATTCCAGCCACCTTAGCCACTGCTGTTGGGTCACAACGAGCCCCTGTGCCAATCTATCGCAGCGCCAAGAAATCCAGTACGTCCAATGAGGAGTTCAAACTCCTGTTGCTAAAGAAAGGCAGCAGGACTGATTCCAGCTATCGCATGTCAGCTACAGAGATTCTGAAAAGCCCCATCACTCCTAAAACACCAGGGGAATCCGTGCAGGAAGGGTCCATTAGACAGGCTGAGGAGCCACCCTCTATGCTTCAAGACAACACAGTTTCTGGCTTCGACCCAATCCAGATACCAGGTCTTTTTCCAAGAGCCAACTCTGAGAGTTTTGCATCAAAAACCCTGCCTATGTCGGCTGCATCTCGACAAGGACGTTCTCGCATACCCCCTGTAGCCAACAGCAGTCGCTACAGTACACGCAGTCGCCTTTATACAGCCCCCATGCAAGCCATTTCTGAGGGGGAGACCGAGAACTCAGATGGGAGCCCCCATGATGACAGATCATCCTAAAACCACCTGATGCGTGATGTCCTCTATTCTTAGCTGTGCCCTGCATTTGAAATGGCCCCTTCTACTTTTCTAATATTGGACGGCTGTCTCATCAAGGCCAACAGTGTACTTCTTATGACACACTACATCTGACTGTTTCTGAAATGGATCCATTTGTGGCTATACTATTCTATAAAAAGGTGTCAGACTGTTGTGAGATTTTGAATCATAAAGGTTATGAAAAACTCGAGGAAATACCTAAATACTGTATTAACTAAATAACTCCCTCATAGTTAAAAAAAGAATGCAAGACTTATTTTGATTGAATTGTCTTTTAAGAAAGAAAGAAAGAAAGAAAGAGTCCAAAATGTTTGAAAAATGATTAAAAGATTGGGGAGTGAAGACAAGATGTGTGTGTGTGCATGAACACGCACATGCAACATCCACTGATATTTCTACTTCTTGTGTTGTGAATGGTGTGGGTGTGTGTATGTCATTGAGGAACTGCTTTCTTATTAAACTGAAAAATTCTTATGACAATTAATATTCTTTTAAGTTGTGGTGCCCAAAGCATCAACTTCCTAAACTTCAACGTTCAATATTCCTGCCAACCAAGCAAGGGTTGTCTCATTATGGAAGTTATCTCTCAAAACAGCACCGACTCAACTATTATACTGTATTTCCACCTGCAGACCTGGCATAGAGAGTATATCACAAAGAGCCAATCATATATTTCTTCACATAAATTATATCCAAAAAGCTGACATGATGCATGTATTTTTGTAAAATTGCTTCTCAGAACATGATGATAAAGTTTCACCATGTTGCATGAACCTATATGGAAACATCCCCTGGATCCTGGTTTCTGTCGACATTTTCGTGGTTCTTTTGTATTATATTAATCTTTCTCTGTGAAAGATTTTATTAACACTTGCACCACATTGCCGGTGATCTAAACCGATTTGTCTTGGATCTGAGTGTAAGAAATAAGAAGGAGCAAGGGCTTGCACCTATTTGTCTAAGATACAGGCTAATTCTGGACAATCGCACAGTGGCCTTTCTCTACCAGAGGTGGTTTTAAGCAGGGAATTTATAAATCTCTGCATATATACATGGAGCTGTGCCATGTCTCACCAAAATTCAATCATAAACCCAACCTTGAAATCTAGTATGCTTAGACTGATTAAAGCTTTTCCAGCTGCTGGCCAGTCTTGCTGTGCTGACTTGAAGTGCAAAAAAAGGTGCATTTCAAACAGATTTAAATATACAATTGAGTGCAGATAGTGAAAATGCTTTAGAAGGTCCTAAATCGGTTTGACTAGAGGTTCATTTGGAATGGTTTCCAAGAATCAGCCTCGCTTTTGCACTTCAAGATTATTCAAGAATATTCCTTGAAAAGAAAATATATCTTATAGTGAAATGCATATGTATATTTGTACTGAATATTAAAAAAAAATCTCATATCTATATAAAATGGCAAGCAGAAATTTTATAAAGAATCAATCTGAGTGTAGCAAAGAACAGGTCTCACTGATAACATTACACATGAATCTTAGCAACGTACACTGTTCTCTCCTTGTTGCCTCTCCTTCATTTGCACTGACCCAGTGTAGCATTAGACAGGTGAAAGCTCAACCCAGTGTCTGGTGTGCACCATTTTGTCTAGCACTCCAAACCTCATATAGCTCAAAAGCTAAATGAGAGGAGGCAAGAGGAAGAAAGGACTGCATACATCCAATATTCAAAAGTCAGCAGCACACCCATTGCATCACTGCAGCCTTTTCTCTCCCACACCCGGTTCAGAGTGTGCTGTGAACTCTCTCTCATCCTTCAAATAAAAACATTACACAGTGTTTCACAGAAGCAAACCATCATCAGTGGAAAGCTTGAACTCTCACCTGCCTACCACAGCAAACACAACACATATACTTCTTATATTCAGAGACCGTACTTCAATTGAAACCACTCACTGTATTCTGTGAATACCTCAGCAAGCATATTACTGTTTTACTGTAAATGCTAGATAGATAGATAGATAGATAGATAGATAGATAGATAGATAGATAGATAGATAGATAACCACAACTGTTTGATACTCAGCGAATATCAATTGCAGAACTGACACTGTGTAAGATGGAGAGAGTAAAAAGCTGTGAACTGATTACTAGAATTTTACATTCATCATAACCATATTGCTGAAGCGCACCTGTTCCTGTTCATTGTTTTATTTGTTGTGTTTTCTGTCGCATGCAATAAGCAAAGGGGGGCGGGGTGGGGGGAGGGGGACACCACTAAAATCATTATTTTT
>VOQJ01018550.1:5241-16240 GCA_015052665.1 Apistogramma diplotaenia
ATATTAATAATTTGTGTAGTGGCCCAAAAAAAAAAAAAAAAAAAATTATTGTTTTGTTAAAAAATTTTTTATTTTAAAAAAATTTTTATTTTTTTTTTTTTTTTTTTTTTTTTATTGTTTTTTTTTTTTTTTTTTTTTTTTTTAAAATATTTTTTTTTTTGTGGTGGGGGGGGGGGGGGGGGGGGCACAGTGTTATTAATCTCGATAACTCTCTAAATATTCTTCTTTCAGATTAAGAAAAACCAAGACAGAATCTTTTCTGTCTTGACCTCTAAGAAGATCGCCTTCCAACCTGTGGACATTTCTCAGAATGCCAATGATAAGGATTTAATGAGGAAGGGAGCAGGAAATCAGACTGCACTTCCCCCACAGATATTCAATGGAGATGTTTACCTCGGAGTAAGTCTCACAAAATAACTTGCAAAAATAACGATAAGTCGAACTGACAGATCAGTGGCCACACACAACTTAAAATCATGGCTGGGTGTGTATTACTGACATACTTTTCAACTGTTGCCACATAAAAGAACCAAAACAACCCCCTCTGTGGTTAGTCTAAGGCGTGGATAGTTCTAGAATCAATATTTACACTGTGTCCTAACTACTGTTTGTCCATATGGTCAAACTCTGGTGACAGAGATGCATGCATACCAGTACTTTGACTTGTACACACCCTATTTACTCGAGCACGCATCAGATTTCAGGCTTTCTGTCAGACTTTGTGTGCCTGAAGCGTATTTTTTTAACCTTACAAACTACAAATGATTGCTAAATAAGTACATATTTGCATGCAGTTATACTAGATGGCTGGCAACTTTGGATAGAGACACTTTGCTGATCTTGTAAGTGTTCCGTTGACAGTTCCTGTACAAACAGAAATGCTGACTGGCAGCTTTTGGTACAAACATTCAGGTATTCACTTGTGATGAAGTAGGCAAGTCTTTCCCTAAGGCACTAATTCACTGACAATGGAAGGCCAATCGCAGTGAGGCTGTTGAAGAGTTCTGGTGGTTTTGGTTGGAGCAAATTTACCTCAGTCAGGAACAGATTTTACACATTAAAGTGTGTTCACAGGTCAAAGAAAATATTAGCACATATGAAAATAGATGCATAAAGCTTTTTGATAGACCTGTCTAAAATTTGATAAATTGGCAATATGACCTGAGGTATGTCTTTAGTAACATATTATTTTACGTGTTATTACATGTTGCTCTTTTATGCAATATTTTATTGAATGGGTTAGGAATACCTTTGCATTAATTGTGTTGCCCCAAATCTCTGATTTCTGCTTATTTTCTGTCTTGCAGGACATCACTGCATTTGAAAATGCAATTGAGATGGAACAATTAGAGAAGTTCCTCAAGCTCTAAAAGGAACAGTGACACTCGACTGCGAGGCCACGCCCACTGCATTTTCTATTCGTACATCTGTTTGCTTCAGCAAAGCTGCTCAGGGAAAATGTTGGTTTCTTTTCATGAAGTTTACTTCATAGGAATGCGTATGAGGGATGTTTGGGTTGAGCTGTTCTAAATCTGAAATAACATTTGTTAACTTCCTTTGATCGGGATCATAAATTACTTCAGTGGGAAAGTAATTTATGGGATTGTAATTTGTTTTAAGTTGTGTCTACCAATTTCATGCAACTGTGGAAAAGGATAATTTCAAATAAAGAATGGTTTGAATTAAATAAATGGCCTGCAGTAAAATATTTTATTTGTGAAAAAATACATATACAGTAGTACTGTATGTATGGGAGATTGGGGTGATTTGTGCCAGTGGGGAAGTTGTGTCACCCCCTGTTTTTAGGAACCATAGAAGAAATTTGTCACACTTTTGAAGAGTAAGTCATTTTGCTCATCCCGCAAAAAAGAGAGCCTCATTGCATGGGAGGTGAGCACGTTTAACTTCAAAAAAATGTTTTTTGCCTTTTACAAAGTAAAATTTCTATGATCAAGGTTTTTGATTGTTGTGTCTGAACAGTTATAAACAAGTGTGAAAACATCTTACAAATGTTTTAATGCTTCGGTAAGCAATATGAGTCTATACAGCTCACATTATGTTGGCTCAAAACTGCTGGATGATCCATTTTTTCAAAAATGGTGGGCTAAGGGTGATTTGTGCCAGAGGGCCTGGGGTAAGTTGTGCCATGTTATAAACATGAGCATGTGTTATGAACATAAGTACAGTAAGTAAAAACTGGCACAACTCACCCACACTCTCCCCTATATACTGTATATAACTCTGTTAAATTGCTTTAAGTAGTGTGTAACTTCTGGGTAATTTAGCAGTAACATTAACAAAGATTTCCCATCTTACACTGTAAAAAGAGGAAGCATTCTGTCATCTTTACTGAAAAGTGCTTTAAGTTACACACTACTTCAAATTAGGTCGCGCCTAAAATTACTTACTTACTTATACTTTCTAGTGAATCTACCAGGAAAGATTTGTAGGTAAATATAATTACATTGTAATTTCAGGTACATTGAAATTGCCTTTAATTCTAGGATAATTACACCATCACTGGCCAATCACAGGCCAAATCATAAAGTGCTACCATAAGTTTTAGATGTTTGTTAACAGATACCAAAACTGATTACTTAATTAAATTTATTAAGATGTCCAAAATTAACTAACGCTATTATGCTCAGGACTGTGGAAGATGAAAAAAAAATTCCATCCAAGAGAAAGCACTTTCACACTCTGTAAGATAAGTAAACAGATGGAGCCAGCAGCAGTTTGGCCCTGCTGACTATATAATCCTATAGATTAATGTGAAAAAGTATTTGCACCTGTCCTGATTTCCTATTTTGACACATTTCAGATTATCCAACAAATTTTGATATTAAACCAAAGATAATGTGAGTAAATACAAAATGCAGTATTTAACTGATGATTTCCTTTATTAAAGGAAAAATGTTATCCAACCTACCTGCCTCTATGTTAAAAGATATACATTATTACATTATGAGTTACCTGTGATTAACCACATTTTTTGGAAAGCTGAGTACTAACTGCACCCATGATTGATTAATGGCCGTTCATGCACGAAAACTCTCCAGAGTGGTTAGATTAAAACAGTTATACCAAGAAGATTTTTTTAATGCAAAGAAGAGGGCAGCACAGTGGCATGGTGGTTAGCACTGCTACCTCACAGCTAGAATGACATCTGGAAAGTCTGGAGTCTGTCCTCAGAGTTAAAACGTAGGTGTCAGTCGTTTCTGCAACCACAAGTTACAACCAATATTTACATTTTGGAAGGGAAAAAGCGACACCTAGCGGTCGTGGACAAAAGTACGTTAAAATAACGTGTTCGGTTTTGTCCGGCAGACCCCAGAAAAAGATGTAAATATCGATTTTGTCACTTGAATAACAAAACGATACATTTGTTATTCATGTAAGTCATTATTTGTCGTGGGAGACTTTGACTTTGACCACGGCGACATTACCCAAGGACATGTCCATACGACACATGAAGCCGGAGGTAGGTGCAGTCATTTGGACACGCAATAATAGGTCGTATTTCGGGGCACTGCAGAAACGACGGATGCTTACGTTTTGATTGAAGAACATGTTGGTTTCCTCTCATAGTCCAAAGAAATGCAGTTAATGGGGATAGATTACCCCCCCTTTCCTTTGCATCCATCCATCCATCCATCCATCCATCCATCCATCCATCCGAGATAATGGATGAATGGATGCAAAGAAGAGTGGCCCAAAATTCCTCCACAGTGATGTGAAAAACCGATTCCCAATAAACACTTAATTGCAAGTCTTGCTGCCGAAGGTGGTACTATCAGTTATTAGGTTTAAGCGGTTTCAATTAAAAATTCTTCCGGTCCTCACAGGTGGACTAGAAGATTTAAGATATAAACACAACCTCAGATGAACAGCAATACACGGCATATTACATTGTGTTCCATTTATTTTAAAGCTAAACCAAAATGCAGAAGCAGTGTGTGAAAAATGTTCACTTTAACTGCTTCCACAGGAATAAGAGGCTAAGAAGTAGCCAGGTACTGCTATTTAAATGCACTTGCTGATCGTCAGCAAGAGAAATAATAACCATATAAATGGCTTATATCACAGTAATATAGAGGGTCTTCGAATGAACTGAATAGAAGGACTTTTTGTAGATGTTAACACTGTAGCGACAGGTATACTCTCCTTGCTTTTCATAACCTATTGCAGAGACCTCAAAATTGGCCAGGTAGAAAGTCGGGTGGCCAAACGCTGACTTTGCTTCTGTAGTATTTGTGTTTGAATGTGTCAAATAGAAGACACCTCCAGGGTACATGAAATTAACAGAGCAAGTGACAGAGAAGGTGCTGCCTCGAGCGACTGATATTGTGTCAGGACTGTACAGTTCCATTGCATGGGGAGACATCAGGGAGATGCTGGGTCTTTCTAGTTTAACTGTAAAAAAATATATGAGAGTGTGTATGTCAGAAATAGTCAAATTTCCCAACAATTATACAAAACCGAGCAAACAAGGGGCAAAGTTACTAACCTACAACAGAGAGGTCAGCAGCATTTCCTTGAGGATAGTAGATGACTTGACTGGCCATTTTCTTTTGATATTCACAGAAGTATGACCCCTTTTGGCTGAAGTCCACTCTAGGGAAGATGAAGCTTGCAGATTCATGATCTGAGAATTTCTCCATTTGAAATGATCCTTGGGTCTTTTTTAGGATAAATGTTCCTCCCATGTGTTCTGTTACTATAGTGCAGGTGATTTCAACTCTCTCTCCCCAGTTTACTTCTGTAGCAGGGCTTATTGTGATTTTGGGCTTCTGATGATCACCTGAAGCAGATTATAAATGTTTGTTGTGTTACAACCAACACAGTTTTCATAATTTATCCACTGAAAATGTTTTTTTCCTCTTACCTAAACATATAATGCCAGCATCTTCATCGTGGTCACAGTTACCTTTCCCAAAACCATCATGTGAACAGTGTGTAAGAGCAGCCTCTTGGCCTGAGCATGCCACATTATCCAGCCATACTGGACCAGAGCCTCTACCAAAATGGGCACTTAAAGGTGCTGAAATGGCACGACCACAATCAAGCTGTCTACATGCGACATCAGCATCATTCATTTCCCAGTCATCATCACACACAGTTCCCCACTGTCCTTTATAGAAGACTTCTATTCTGCCGGAGCATTCACCCAAACCCCCAACCAAGCGGATTTGTGCTGCATAAAGAACAGAAACAGTGAATACAAATACAAAGGAAAGTCTTTTTTTTTTTTAATTATGTACGGTTCTGAAAGAACACAAAAGAATGCTTCTGTACATGCATGCATATGCAGATGTTTACATTAAAACATAGATCGTATAGCTTATATACAGTTCAAACTCTTTCAACTGATAACTACTGAAGTACAATATTATTCGGATATTATACAATATATTAGAATAGAATGCCTTTATTGTCATTATACACATGTACAATGAGACTGGAGGTCTGTTAATCACTTAAAAAGTTAAAAACTGAATCATAAAAAAACAAGCAGGTTGAAGAGGAGATGTGAACTTGTCCTCCTGTAGGGCTAAAACCTGCAGGAGGTGTCTCATGGGTCAGGTTCAATGTATGCCAGTATGCTATCAAGGGCAGAGGCCCTTCAGGCCGGGGAATGGACCCTGACTGTTGTATGCGGGAAATAACAGTTCAGAGTACCCAGCCTTCTTGGAGTCACCCGGCAAGGTGCTTGAGGGTGCTCCATCCGGTAACTATGTTGTACTACTGGGAGACTTCAATGCTCACATGGGCAACAGTGAGACCTGGAGGGGCATGATTGGGACAAGCGATCTGTCTGATCTGAACCCATGTAGTACGGTGGTACCTCGAGATATAAGTTTGATTTGTTCCGGAGCCAAGCTCGCAAGTAGACAAATTTTCCCCATTCTATCTATGGGGAAATCTATTTAATCCTTTCCAGCCCTCTGGCAAGTCCCAAAATATCCAAAATTATGAAAAAAATATGTTTTCAGTACACCTCGAAATATGGAGCTCATATCTCGAGGTACTACTGTATTCTGTTATTGGACTTCTGTGCAAACCACAGTTTGTCCATAACAAACACCATATTCAAACATAAGAATGTCCATAGGTGCACATGGACAAGGTCCTCGGACATCCTAGGTAACAGGTCAATGATCGATTTTGTAATTGTATCATCAGATCTGCAGTTGTATGTTCTGGACACTTGGGTGAAGAGAGGAGCTGAGCTGTCCATTGATCACCTGGTGGTAAGTTGGATCAGTAGGTGGGGGAGATTGCTGGATAGACGTGGCCCACATAAACGTATTGTGAGGCTGCACTGAGAACCCCTGACAGAGCTCCCAGTCTGCAAGATCTTCAACTTCCACCTCAGAACTTTGACAGCATTAGGGAGGTTGAGTACATTGAGTCCAAATGGACCATCTTCCACACCTCCATTGTCAAGTCTGTTGCTCAGAGCTGTGGCTGCAATGTAGTTCATGCCTGTTGTAGTGTTAATTCTCAAACTAGATGGTGGACACCAGAGGTGAAGGGAGCCATCAAGCTGACAAAGGAGTCCTACCATGCTTGGTGGTTAAACAACTCCTTGTTGGCAGGACTCCTGGAGTGAATGAGATTTGCCCTGAGTTCCTTGAGACTCTTGATGTTGTAGGGCTGTGTTGTTTGACATGCCTCTGCAACATTGTGTGAAGATCTGGGGCAGTACCATGGGATGATCGTCCCCATCTTTAAGAAAGGGGGGTCAGAGGGTATGCTCCAACTATCAGGATTCACATTCCTCAGCCAGGGTTCTGGAAAGGAGGATCAGTCTATTAGCCTCGGATCTCGGATCAAGGATATTGGAGCGTGTGTGTTAGTTTTCCACCAGGGCTGCCCTTTGTTGAAGGTTTCCACCTTAATGGCCTCAGAATCTCATATCTGCTTTTGGAGATGATGCAGTCCTGTTGCCAGGTGGTTGCCTCCAGCTTGCACTGGAATGGTTCACAGCCATGTGTGAAGCACCTGGCATGAGAATTCACACCTCTAAGTCTGAAGCCATGATCCTCAAATGGAAAAGGGTGGAGTCCAGTTATTTGGGAGGGTCTCAGAGTAGAGCTACTACTCCTCCACTTCGTAAGGACACTGTTGCAAACTTAGCAACTTTGTGGCTAAATTAAATTCATTTGAATTAAATTTTATTTATTTAGCACCAAGTCACAACAGTCCACTCAAATTTAGTGACTTTTCACTTGCTACAACAGTATTTCACTCCACTATTATAATTTGTTAATTTGCTGACCCAAACTGAACCATATTGATGATTTCACGCCATATTATTTATCTTCCTCCCAAAATGAAGCACATAATTTTAAAGGCCTTACCTGCACAGAGAACACCTGCATCATGTTCATGCCCACAGGCTGCTCTTATAAAACCCTTGACTGAGCATTCCTGAAGGGAACTTGTGCTGCCAAAACATGAATCGCTAGCCTCCACCACTGACCCACTGCCTCGGCCAAAAGAAGCACCACCAGGAGCATTCACAGCATGTCCACACTCCAGCGACTCACAAACCACTTCAGCTTTACTTAGGGTCCAGTCGGTATCACATACTGTCTGCCACTGTTCGCCATGACGGACCTCCACTCTTCCAAAGCACTCATTATTACTGTTAACCAACCGGACCGCCAAGCTTCCTGTGAAGTCAAGTAAACTCAAAATGTAGCCACAGCTATGAATAAATGATCAACAAAAACTGATTTATTTGGGTATATTGAACACTATTCCAACTCAGAGGACAATATCTTTAAGAAAACATCACAAACATTTAAGCTGCCAACATTACATTTTTGTTTTGTTTTTTTATGTATCTTTCTTTCTACCTGTGCAGGAAACACCAGCAATTATGGCTTTGTTGCAAGTTCTGTCTGGATATGATCTTTGTGGACACTCAGTCAGTGCAGACTCCATTCCACTACATTCAATTTGACCAGTCCAGGTGTGTCCTGTACCAGGGCCAGCTTCAATAAGCTCATGAGGCTTCCCACAGTCCAACTGTCTACACACCACCGTTGCATCATTTATGTCCCAGGATTCAGCACACACAGTACCCCACTGGCCTTTGTCATAAATCTCTACTCTTCCATCGCAATGAGTGGATCCACCAGTTAATTTCACATTACCTGCAAATGAGAATTTTTATATTAATCTACATGAAATCTAATGGGGCCCCTACCATTATATATGTTTCTTACATTACTTTTGTTTTTATTCTTTTTAACTAGGGATGTACTGATAGACCAATGTTGGTATAGTTCTACAATGCCTTTGCTGGCTTATCAGTATATCACTACCACCTTAAATGGTCAACATTTATGTGTTGTGTCACATTATTTTGTGCTTGCTAAATGTTGGTACTGCAGTGTTATTGTTGAGATAACTGTGTGGCCAGACATAAAATAATTTATAATACGCACTGGATCGAACTTGTCGTGGACTGAATTCATGCATCCACTCTAACGAATATACAGTAATATTTATTTCTTTAAAAAGAGACCAAGATCTCAATGGCACTGGCTGTTTAAATACAGAATATTGTAATAATATGAATAATAAAAATTTTGAACAATTCATTCACAAAATTATGGTCAGAAGAAAAGGGAAAGTGGAGAACAAAGGAAAACATGAAAACATGTTCAAAGGTGGAGCTTAAGAAGGGGGCAGGTCTGTCAGAAACAAAAAGCCAACATTCAGTGGGTTAGCTGGGGCAGTGTCCCAAGGCCCAGAAGGTAGGTAATTACTGTAACATCACTATTAAATTAGCTTTCCTATCCATATAGCCAGCAGATAGATTAAAGTTGCACAGATTCTGGGTGTTTCAGCATATGTTTAAGTCCTGGTTCGACCATCTGAATGAAAGCCTAAATTTATTTATGCAGAATACAAATGAATTTGAGTTTTTGACAGCAACTGCTGCAGAATTAGTTATTTTTAACAAATGTCTCATAGAGGTGTCAGCCAGTGAAGTGACGTTCTGAAACCCAAAACAACAAAAGTGTTTCTCAAAAGAGCAGCATGAGAGATAGAGGTAGAGAGAGAGGGAGAGAGCAAGAGTGCAACAAGGGAAGGAGATAATGTGTTTTGCTCTGGTACCATGTGGTGATTAGCACGTGAGAAAAATGCACGCTGAGGCCGTATTTATTAGTCTGGTACCTGGTTATGAACACATAGTGTGGTGGTTTGAATGAACGATGGTTTACTAAATCACTGTCTTTTTTTCTAAAGCTTGTTATCTCCCTATATCTGTTCATGTAACTGGAACCGCTGAAGCTTGAGGGAAAAACACCTTTTACAAATGTTTAAAGGTTACGTGACAGGGCCAGAAACAATTTTCATGTAAATTTTTTTGAGGAAGAATATCATGCATTCATTTACTTTTTGAAAATCACATTCAAATTTGACATCAAGCCTTACCTGAACATACCACAGAGGCTTGTTCAATAAGATTGGTGACAGATCTGGTATAGTCTCTGAATGTGCACTGCGTGAGAGAGCGCTCTCCACCGTTACAGTGGATCTCAAATCCACTCAGACCTCGATCTCGACCAAATGACCCTGAGATCTTGACAGGATCTCCACAATTCATCTCTCTGCACACCACTGTAGCTTCACTCATTCCCCAGTTAAGATTAAATGCTGGTGACCAGTGTTCACCTCGGTGGACGTCTACCCTTCCTGAGCACATGTCAGTCCCATTAATCAGTCGAATGGTAGCTGGAAATTGAAAAAAAAATACACACACACACACACATATATATATATATATACTTCAAAAATAATAAATCTTTTTTTTTAAACACACAATATCTAAAGGTTAAAGACACTGTATGAAATGATTGGTTTTTACCCGAACAAATAACTCCTGCATCTTCATTATGATCACAGTTATTGTCTCCAAAGCCACGATGACTACAGTGCACAAGGGACGTCTCATTACCCAAACAGTTAACATTATCCAGCCAGATCACTCCTTGGCCTTCACCAAAGAAGGCACCAGGTTTGGCTGTCTGAGGTGTTCCACAGTTCATGGCTCTGCACACCACCTGAGCGTCTCTGAAGTCCCATTCATCATGACACACTGTTCCCCACTGGCCATCATGCAGAATCTCCACTCGGCCAGAGCACCGGTCAGGGCCATTCACAAGCCTTAGTGGTGGATGATCTGAGGACACAGATCAGACCATTAACAATAAATCTATCAAATATATTCTGTTAGGTGTTTTATTAATTAAGAAATCAAAAGCTAGACTTTTAATCACCAAACATGGCCTTTGTTATTCTTGGTAAACAGCAGCAGAGCATATAGTGGCTTTTGCCTCTTACCTCCACATGCAAGAGAAACACCTTCACATGATCCTGTGTGTTCTTGAAGTTCACATTGGCTGATAGAATTCACATTACCAGAGCATCTGCCTGTAAACCCTCTCAGTGAACTTTCACCAAAATAGAAGATGTCTTGGGATTCTTTAGGAGCTCCACAGTTGAGCTCCTTACACACAACTGTGGCCTCTTTAAGGCCCCAGTTATTCTTACAAACTTTCCCCCATTGGCCACTGTGGAAAACCTCCAATCTGCCAGAGCAGCCATCAGTCCCATTGATCAATCTGACTGTCTCTGCAAAGCAACATGTAGTATGTGGTTAGCAAGGCTGGACTGGGACAAAAAAATCGGCCCTGGTATTTTTGGCTTAGAAAGGCCCCTCATAAAAAGCAGAGCACAACTGATTAGTAATTTATGTATGTGGGGTTACAGAGAAGTGTGACATGAAAAAAACCAAATTAGTTAATAAGTTACTGGTTAAAGTCATTGGATTCGATCTTAGCATTATTATATCACAATCACGTTTAATATTCTTACCATGTCAACATCCAACACACTGAATGCCAAATATTTAACATGGCAACTTAAAATATAGTAAGTAATAGAAATTACAAATAAATATATCAAACTAAACAAC